>NW_027018659.1:4121004-4383424 GCF_013076305.1 Rhopilema esculentum
CTATGTTGATTACCGATAAGGTGAATGCTGAACTGCTAGTATGAGAGTGTATTTTTCTATCAGAATTGTTTGGCTCATCTAATGGTTTGGCTAATGAAGTTGTTTTCATTGATAACACAACAAATTATTCAAGTGTACCACTCTTTATCAGCTGCAGAATAATTGTCCTGCATAATATGTGAACTTGTCCGTACAGATTTAAACTCTGTTATTTATTTAATATGTTTTAATAATGCATCTAGAATTGTCAGATTTATAGGACCAAAATATAATTAGACTATTTCAGCTACCATAAATATATAATAGGTAACTTCTAATGTCACCCCTGTCCCTTATTGTTGTCAAATTTAGTTATCACCAAGTTGAACTTTTACATCAGCTGTAGAGGCTTACTACAATTTAACAAAGATTTGTCTGGAAAGCGCCATAGCATGCCTTTAAGTATGAGTTTGCTACATTTGCTTTTTACTGAATTGAAGAAAAAATTCATCTGCAGAAAAAGAATTTTTTTCATGGGCGTTTCTTATTGAATAAGCAGGACCTGTCCATACATACAGGACCAACTATGTTTGGCTCTAGCTTCACCTCTGGATAGAAATGATCGTTAACTGAGGCATATTTTCAAGCAAATTTCAATTCTATTAAAAGTGGACATCTTGTGCACAATATAAACCTCGTTAACAAGAACCCACAGGGTGTTACTGTTTCACTTACATTGAGCTGGGCACTGCTACCCTGTCCAACAACGATATCCGAGTAGTAGCCTCTTTGCTTCGGGGAAAAATTCTGTGTGTTTGGTGAAACACCACTTGCTTGTGGGAAGGATGAAGTCCTTACTGTTCTTCGACTTGACTGCGTTAGTCTGTGACTCGCAGACATCTTTTCTACGTATTTTATGGCTTTGCACCGTACGCTAGCGTTTTGTCTAACTTTCGGCGGCCATTTCCATTTCCAATTTGAAAGCGGTAAGTGAGCTACCGACCCATGGACCTTATCTACCCAGAAAGCAGTAAAACAATATCAAATATCGACCCAAGTTTACTAGGCACCATTAGCGCGTTGTCGTGGAGACTGTCCTATATCAAATATCGCTTAAAGTCCTGGCCTCATTCTGAATCTTCTCTCCTCAATCTTCCGCCATGTTAGGTTAGCATGGGAAATTGCATACCATGACGAAAAACTGCTGCTAAAAATATAAACGTTTAAGCACCGTTCTTTGAAGATTTAGGTGAGAGATTTGTTCTTAATTTTTTTATTTCGAACTTGCAGTTTAATTATATTCATATTTAACGAAAAAAGCTAGGCTATATCTGGTTATTACGATTTTTTATAAAATACAAATTGACAACATATAATTGGGATCAAATGTTAAATAGAAAGTGCTTCTCAACGAGGTATTTTGTGTTATTAGTCATTTCATCTCTTTGTTGAACCCGTGACCGTTTGATTACCAATTATATGACACGCGACGCAGACATTGGTGGACCAAAGGATTATCATCCTCTGCAAATTGGCGAAAGGTCGTTGCTATTTGAATATTGCTAAAAACCATTTTATTTTGTTTTTAGTCCTTTTCTTAGGTTATCTATAAGCGATTTTAAAGATCGGAAAAAAATGTGCTAGTACTTGATGATAATTTTTCTGTTCATAGTCACTTTTTACAATGATTTGTGCTTATAACTGTGTGCATTGCCAAAATATAATTATGAACATCTTCATTTTAAGGAAACATATTAATTTGCTAAAATTTATTCAATGGCAACAAACATGCGAGTTCTTGAAGAAAAAGTAGCAGATATCAAAGTGAATGATGATTCCAATGACCAGGATGGAGAGATTACCAACACAACTTCATCATTAGAAGAAGAAAATGAAGCGGATTTCAAGCACAATGGTCCTGTGGAAGGTCTGAGTATTCTTGATTTACCTCCAGAAATGATTCTTAGAATCTTTGTTCATCTTGATATCAGAACAATTTTCAAGACAGTAATTGTCACATGTAAAACGTTTTATGAAATTTTGAGTGCAAAGGATATCTGGCAGACTGTGTTTTGCTTGAAATGGGAGCATATCAATCTTTTGAAAGATCTTGAAAATGTGAACAGTTGGAGAAGCATATACTCTACCTATGATGATGTTGACAATTTCTGGAGGAGCAAGGGTGGATTGAAGCTTAATTGCAAAAAGCTTTTGGGACACTCAGCACCAGTTGATGCAGTCCATGTTATGCCTGGGAAAAAGTTTGCTGTTTCTGGTTCTAGGGACAGATCAGTTGTTGTATGGGATATTGAAAAGTTCTCTTTCGAGGATGAAACTGAATGTGATATCAAGGAAGCTGTCACTTTATCAGGGCATACTGTAAGTGCAAAAGAATGTGCTTTTGAAACCATTTTAAGGAAAATAATTGAGAATGATTGTAGTTCCAAGTCTGAAGTTGCTTCAGCAACAGTTATTGCAACCTTGCATTGATAATCAGAAAAAGTATTCACATGTTAATGTTGACACTATTTGTGACACTTGCAACTTTTGTACTTCCTTTTTACCAGACTTTATACAAGAGGTAAAATTCTCTTTGTTGAAAATTGTTGTATCAAAGGTATTTCTTCTAAATTGACAAACATCCTAGTTATTTGTTAAGAATCATTTGTTATTTGTTAAGAAGAGTTTTTGATTAGCTGTTGTTCTTAGCTGAGGCAAAAATGTCAAGCTTAAGTGATAAGGAGATGTGCGCAATCGGTGGTGCGTAAATGCTACTTTTCAGATTGAGCCTGGTTAGGAATAGTTAAAATATTTAACCAGTAAGGATTTTCGAATAAAGATTAATAAATGCTGTCATTCATGATATGTGTAATTTTCAATTGTTTGGTTCTGTTATTTGTTTAAGGGCTGGGTATGGTCTGTAACAACTGATGCAAGGCAACCACATGAAGTTATCACTGGATCGTGGGACAAAAGTGTAAAAGTTTGGGACTTGAATAAAAATGCAGAGAACATTCACACGTTCAAGTATCACCCCTCTGCAATATTGACAATGACATCATATAATGGGTTGATCCTCAGTGGTTGTTATGATAAGAAAGTGCGCAGTTTTGACCCACGATCTGAAGATGTACAAGAAATTATACAGCATAAGGGACCTATACTGTCACTTATTGTCCATGAAGATTTTGTCATATCTGGCAGTGAAGATAAAACAGTCAGTATATGTGACAGGAGAATGACAGGCCATACTCTGTCTTCAATTGGCATTGGAAGTGAGGTGCTAAGCATGAATCTTGCCCATGATATGGGTTTCCAGTACCTGAGAATTGGTAGCAAAAAAGGTGTCCTCAATCTATATGACACATCAAGCCAAAATTTTGTCCTTCTAGAGTCATATCAGCTGTGGAAGGACCACAAAGTCCTAAAGCTGGAAAACTTTCATGGAGCTTTGATTGCATGTGCATCTACAGGATATTACAGAGCCTACACCCCAGACAGGAGTTTGAAGCTGCTGGGAACTTTTCATGAACATACTTTGGAAATCTCCAGTGTTCATTCTAGAAATGGTATTATGGTTACTGGAGGCTGTGATGATACTGTTGCCTTATGGCGATACAGCAAAGAATGATGACAGTTTAAAAATATGTATGAATCTCGATTATCCTGCACTCATTAACAAACCCCACAAATTATTGGTGGGAAAATCACTTCTCCTTGTCAGTACTTATAGGTACTGATGTTTTAGAGCAGTTTAGGATTGATTGACGAATGGCAGGGCCGCATTTCCCACTGGGCCCTAAAAGTGTTAGTGTGGCCCTGTTGAATGAGACATAGAAACAAGGCAGAGGGGCACTTGACTACCTGTGTATAAAAAATTGCAGGTCCCAAGACTTTTTCATCAGTTTTCACCCTACTAAAAAAAACATATTTCCATACCCAAATGAGTAAATTTGAGAAATCTAAGACAGATGGCTAGAATGATGCAGCATATTTCTACACACAAGAAGAATGTTGCCATATCACTTCAATTTGATAAATAGACAAAATATTGAATTTATAAGTGAAAACTAAAGCCAAGGCTTTTTGCAAAATAATATGCAAAATTACTGTTAACGATCACAATTGTTCATAAGAATATTTATATGCCTAGGTAATGTATCAGGTAATTTAATTGTACTTTTATATTTTAGTTGTAAGAAATAATTTACCAGTAAACTTGATTGTTCTCTTTTGTTTTGTAGTTTCCTGCTTACTGAGATTCTAAATTGAAATTTGTCGAAAAGAAGTCATTTTCTAGGTATCATCTTTTCTACCCAATGTTATGGTAAATTGTTTTCTATGAAATAATTTAACGGAAAGGAGAGCAAATCGATTCTATTCCAAATAATTATCTCCACAAGGACAAAAATTATCTCTGAGCAATTCTTTGCATTTATCAAGAGGGAAATGCTCTGAGAAAACCTATAGACAAAGAAGCCACCGGTAATGTGATAACAAGCAGAATTTCAAAGGCGTGTCTATGTAAGTAAACTATTTTCGATAAACATTAATAGCGCTTTGGATAAAATATGGCTTCTATGGCATCAAAACAACTTTGTAAGGTAAACATCGTGACAGACTCCAATAGTTTATAAATAAGCTTTATGCAATGAAAAGCTTTAAAATCCACGAAAAAAGCTTAAATATGCGGGGCCTT
Organism: Rhopilema esculentum; assembly: GCF_013076305.1. Next base: position 4,125,683 of record NW_027018659.1, read on the forward strand.
CCTAGATTGTAAAGGTTACGGCTCACGAATTCCCGCACAATATATTAGTACCTTACAAAAATAGGCAGCACAGCGCCAAAGCATTTTTTAACGTTTTCAAGATATTTCTTTTTTCAAATCCATTTTCTAACTTTTGCATCACCAAAATCTATTTTACTTACATTACTTTTGAGAAAACTTTAAATTAAGCACAAAAAAGTTTTAGAAAACTTTAAAGATAGCACTGCTCAGAGAATGAACGTCAGATATGACTAAAGGTAAGCATAAACTTATAAGGATTTTCTGACATACTGGTTTTATAAGAGCTCTGAGGCTTGATCTTCCGGTTAAAAAAAGAACAGTATAAGGGTCCAGCCTCATGTAAAAAATTGCAAGAATAAACAACTTATCAGCAAATTAGTCCGTGCTATAAAAAATTTATGCAAAACTGTTATTCAGTGGTCTTAGACACAATGTGTAGTATGTAATTGTAGAAAAACCGATGTTGCAAAAAGAACAAAATAAAGAACAGGAGAACTTCAAATTATCCCAAAAATGAGAACAACCGAGCCTTGACAAAAACTACCTGGTTCTTATAAAGTATTGCGGTGTAACATAAGTGTCGACGGTTGACCATTTAACTCAGGCAAAAATAACCAATATTCTCGAGGTGCTTCAATGTAAAATCGCCAGCATTGCAAGAACTTATCTGGTCAGGGGTGTTGCAACCGGGGGGTATGGGGGCGTGCCACACCCCCCAATAGTATCTCAGTAGGAAATTTCAGGTAAAATCCGCTCGGTGGAAGAAACGCTTTAGGTATTTCAGAGGCCTTCAGGTCATTTAATCAATAAAGGATCAAGCAAAGGTTGTTGCTCCGTTCTGTGAAACACAACACATTCTGTGAAAATTTATTGCTTACTTTTTCTCTTATTGATTATAAATGATTGTGTAATGAATGTGTAAATGATTGCTATTTTTGCTATCAGTGTTAAAATTAGTGAACTTCATCTGTTTTAAAGGGTGGAACTTCAAAGTTTTAGAATGCAATCTCCATTCTGGTACATAAAGTGTCCATAAAATGTGGACAATACTCGTCCAAACTAACGATGTTGAGCACAAATCACAAACTCGCTCTGGCACTGACAAACAGCTGGTATTCAAGTTAAATAATTCATAAAATTAAGGCGAGGTTTCAAGATGTGTGACGAATTCAGAGTCTGCGTCCCAACAAAACGTGTATTGCCAAATATAATCATTGTCTCTATGTTGTGGCTTAACAAAGAGGCCACAAGTAGATATCATTGTTGCCTTGGAAACGGCTTGCTACACAGGACCTGCTGGTAACTTCATAAGTTAATATGACTCATAGTAGTTTATTGCTACCAATCCCCTTGTGATTCTGTAGCTTGCATCTCGCCTTAGGTATCATTGTTTTCTTGGGAATGGAAGTAAACAGATATTTCATAGACAAGTCGCTTTGTGCGTCATAGTTTTTTTAATACTCAGTTGCTGCATGCATAGTAGGACGACACCACTGGCAGTCACAACAAAATGCAAGGAATTAACGTCACTTACAACTGGTTTCAATAGATCGTCGCAGGATAGATCGTTCAAGGTATTCCAGCAAATAAAGTATGTTTTTTATTTGATGTTAGCATTTCATATTGTGTAAAATCAATGAATCAATCAATCACATTGCTACTCGTTAACAAACATATGGTCTTATTTTTTAATTAGTCTACCGTTAAGTAATTTGCGGAGGCCTAAATCAATATTTATAAATGGGAGGAGAGATATTAAAGCGAGATGCTTTATCGATATAAATATGGCAAAATGGAGCGTTGAGGGTACATTGTTTGCTGGGTTGGTAAGAATACTTTGTTTGCTGGCTGCTCTGCAACCCCTGTCTTTCTTCGTAGAAACTGGGGCACTCAAAGAAAACCTGATTTGGAATAGGGAGACAAAAGTAGGAGAGATAAGAAAAGAATTGAGTTCTACTGATTCTGACCTAGCATTATAAAAAACAATTACAGAGAATGATTATTGATATTGACTGCTTAAGGGCTGTTTCTTAACGTAGTTAATCCTGTTACCAAAACATACTTTTGTCATAGTGTCAATGCATTCAATACTTGAGATTTTTGAATCTATAATCGGCAAGTTTTTATGCTGCAATTTGTGAGAATCGGAAGGGTGTCGTAGATACAAAATTCACAGGGCTTTATAGCTAACATTTACGAAATTCTTGTAACTCAACACCAGACCTCCACCGTACTCCTTAAACGGCATTCAAATTGTGCTATTCGCGCATTTTCAAAAGGGCGAATAGTACAATTGCTTCATCTTCTACCATTTCTTATTGTAAGCAAATTATTCAAATTATTCAACAAAGTAAGAAAGTCACGAAATAGTTATCTTATCTTATAGTTTCTTTGCTGCAATGTAACTGCAGCCTTTGTCAAAACCCTTAGTAAACTCCCCGGATCATTGCACCCCCGTACCCTTATGAAATATGTTGTATATCTTAATGTAAGTTGTTTAGAAACATGGTTTTAGCTGTGCCAAATTTTGCTGCAATCAAATAAGAAGAAAATATGCTAACCAATATTGCTAAAAGGGGGAAGGGCGAGTGTGTGATGTTTGGAGTGGGGGAGATCGGTATAGGTAGAAGGAGCGCCAATTCCGCTTCCTCAAGGGATTTAGGCAAGTATTTAATAAAGCACTGAATTATTTCATGTCAAACCATTATAGAGCACTGTAGGTTTTAAAATATAAGAACCAAACGAAATAATCAGGAACTCTTTAATGTGTTTCATCGTTTTTATGAAGTTGACTATGATGAAGACTACTAGTGATTTTGAATAGTTCAACGTGTTTTATGGTGTTATTTCAACTTCTGTGCTCCAAACATGTGGACTCTAAAAACTTGCCAACTCTTTGACGCCGTTAGTTCACCTCTCTGTTCTAAATATGTTCTTTTAATAAGGGGACTAAAATGGAGGACGTGTATTAAAGAAGTACCTTTATATGATTTTTTCATTTGCCTATAACAGCTAAAAATCTAAATAGTATGCAAGAATGATGCAACTCTCATCTCATGGTTCGAAATTTTAGAAATTGGGGACCTTACTGGTATGTCTGTTTAAGACGAATTGTTTAAGTTGACGGTAGTTTTTCTGTGATATATATGTTAACATTTTCTAAATACTTCCAGGTAGGCTGTTCAGTTCTTTTATTGAATATGCTTTCTTGACAGAAAGGTCATTTAAAAGGGCTTTAAAGGGCGTGATCTGACAATGTTTCATCGGGGGTAGCCCCCGCATCTCATAAGCTTCCCTACGCTGTTTTTCGCTTTAAAAATTTTAGAGGCAAAGCTAAATTTTACCGGCTTATTATTTTTTTTGGAAATCAATCTTTTGAGATCCTTCGATCAGCAATTTCCGAACATTTTGTTACCAATATTTTTATAAACATGACTGATGCCTCCATCTGCTGCTTAGTTGATCCACAGTGTCGTCGAAATAAAATTCGTATTGGGGGCTGCATATTTTATTGCTTCTAATTCCGTACACTGATATGAAGGGAATAATTACAGTTTGAAAATTATTGGGGGCGAGGACAGCCCCCCAGCCACCCCTCTTCCAACGACCATGCTTCTAATTAAGAACTACACAGCTTTCGTAAAACTACGTTTCTTCGAGGGTAGCCCCCGCATCCCCTAAGCTTTCCTTTCCCTGTTTTAAAGTCAAAGCTAGATGTGGTAAAAGTATAAACAGAGTCATTCTTTATTCTTTTAGAGTAATTTTTGAGATCCTTCGATCAGTACTGTTCGTATAATCTTTACACCCTTTTACGATTATTTTTGGTTGCTTCGTTACTCCACATAAAGAACTGCACAGTTTCCGTAGTACCAAAGAAAAATCCCTCGTGGGAAAGCAGTTTGTTGAACGTAGACAAGAAAGCAGAATCAAACTACAATGCATCTCAACAAAACGATTCTTTTGAAAAACTCAGGTTGTCTTATCAACCGCACGCAGCCCTTGAAATCTGCTACTCGAAAGAAAAGCCTCAAATAGTTTACAATCTATTGAATTTAAAACAGAACCATAATTTTATCCTCGCACAAAAAGAATGATGTGACGCATCCATGCCTAAAAGGCTTTATTTATATTCTAGAGTTGGCTAGCTGTTGGAGTGAGGAGTGTTGTTTAGGACCAAAGCTCGACAAAAATCTACTGTCTCAGCGAATCGACTACTCAAAGCTGCTGAAGAACTCAGAAGGTGAATAATTTGAATAATTTATCATGGGCTATTGTTCTACTAGACCTTGAACTTTGGCTGTAAATATTCGATAATCTTCGAACACAGTTAACATAAGTAGAAAACAAAGATCTCAAAAAGTTTCCTAAGTCACAAGCACTGCAATAAGTTAATTATGAATAAATAAACTTGCAAAATTGACCGCCGAATGTTAAGCCTCTATCGCAAGCTGTCTGTAAAAACAATCGTTTTGCAAAGTTGCGATGAGAGGGCCTACGGGCAGTATTTTCAGACGGACAATTAAAAAATCCAACAAAAATCGAGCTGCATTCAAGAGAAAGCATGGATGGTACCAACCTCGGTGTTTTCCAGTGACTAAACAATAACCATTTCGTTCTAAGACATAAAACTTATTAGGTACTGCATGATTTCGAGGGTGGGGGTGTAGGTGGGGCGGGGGAGGAAATGGAGGCTGGGAGCCCATACTGACAATTATAAAGGGGGGATATTGTGGAGAACGAACAGTGTATAAGTGAAGAAGTGTATACGTGTAGTTTATAGGCAAACAAGTAAAGAGGTCCTATCTTTGGAAATGCTGCAAAGAGATTGAAACTATTTGGACACATTGAGATCATGCTATAAAAATGCCCGCACAGAAAACAAAGACAAGGAAGGCCAGAAAAACAAACTTGGTTAACGCTAGTAATTGAAATCTATGTTGTTGCTAAAACAGAAAAGAACTGATAGCTTTTCTATGCCTGAATAGCTATAATAACAATGAACAGAGGAAAGAAAAAGAAAATAACGGTGGAGAGGAAGATAGAAGAAGTGTGAAATCGATGGCAAAATAGAAAGAAAATAGACAGACTGAAACCAGACATATATAGACAATATCGATGATTAGAGACAAAAGAATTTCAGTTCGCCTGCTTATCGGTGACTAAATATCGTTGTCTACAGAAAAAATTTGGTTGCTACGTTTAAGAATAAAGAAACTTTGTTTTGAAATATCGCTTGTTTGGGTTCTGTCAAAAATTCCTAATATAATACGTAATGGCAACAATGCTTTTAAAAAACCAGCGTTAGGGCGTAACGTCCCAAACAGCTTGAAGAAGGCTGTCCTCATATATAAAGGCAATCATAGGAAAGGGCAGAAAGGAAATTTTGTTTATTTAAATTCAACGCTTTTTGTAGGCACATCAATGATATGTGTCATTGAGGCACATGCGCAATAATTTATTCGAGGCTAACAAAGTTTTGTAATTGAATAGGAGGCTGACTCAATAAAAATTTGTCGTGAAATGGCAAAAGTGCCTTTCCTCTTAGGTTGGTTGACCAATTGCTGTTGTTCACAGAAAAACATTGTGAAAGTATGATCATATCCTATGTTTGTCACTTTTTCCCTGGCACAAGGTTAGACACACGGCAACTGCTTTCTTCATGTCGAAAGAACACCCAGGGTGCTGCGGAGATCTCTCCTTCTAACCTTTTTCTATTCTGTGTCATTACGCATTTTGGTCTGATTTTCTCTCCAGAAAATCATGTACAAGTTTCTTTAATACGTTTATATTCACTTACAGCTTATAAAGCAAGACTTGCCAATACTAATGGAGCAGAAGATCTGTGTATAAAGTCAGCATATAGCATGAAGTAGCTTCGAGCTATCGGCAGCAAACGAAGGCTTTTTGGTATCAATTGTTGAAACACGATGGGCGGCTGTTGCTCGGCCCGTCGTTCATGGAAACTCCACCTTGAAGTCGTAGGAGACGAGGGCAAGATAGAAAGACAACCTTACAAAGTAGAGTTGGTCGCCAAAAGTGGATGCTGTAATGATGGCGAATACAAACTTTTGATAAATGAAGATTCCCTCAAATCTACCGTTTATGACAACCTGTGCAGTCCACTGTGCTGCAGAGGGGGCGCACACGAATGGGAAGACAAGGGACACTTCTTCAGAGTGGAGCTCCCTTCGCTTTATGTAAGGGATAACCTATTCGTTGATGGTTATGACGTCAAAACGAACCGCGACAATGCCTCGACGTGGCTTTGCCAGTTTGCAATCTTTCTTATTTTTGGCGCAATTATATTCCTAGGTGGTGTGGTAATGACGGCATTAAGCCCAGAGACAATTGGATGGAGCAGTTCTCGATACTTTGGAATAAGTTGCCTTGGAGTTGGATTTTTAACTATGCTTCCTGGAGTGATCGGGCTAGCACGAGCTCAAGCGATTGGAATAAGAATAAAGAAAAACCAGCGAACGGAAAAAGACAGAAAACTCGAAGACACTACACAACTTTGAAGTGAAAAATTCGTGTAGAGTAGGCGCTGTATAAAGAAACAACAGGCCGTAATCACAGCGAGACTGAAGTTTTCAATGATCAACTTTTTGGATTTTAAATTAGTACACACGTAACTTTAGGACATGGAATTCATATTTTGAGGGTGATAGATAATTTTAGATTGCATCGAAACTGGAAATCAAATTGAATGATAATTTTAGAACACCTATGACACGATTTGAAAAAGATTAGAAGAACAAATAGGAAACGTTGAACTTTAACAAAAGACCTTGGAAAGGGTTTTCATTCCTTGGTTAATAGACGGTAGAGAATATAAAATTGATGTTTAAGGAGCTAAATAGAATTTTGAGATGTCTCTTTTCCGATGATATCAATATGATAGCACTTTAGTTCTTTTATTCGACGTTTGGTAATTTCGAGTTGATATTTCAGACAGATTGAACATTTTAAAGACTGCAAGCAAACGACTGTAAGAAATATTCTGAAATTTTAAGCTAATCTAAAGGGCATCGTCGCAAACATTTTCGGCTCGCTTTGTTCGCAGAGGACCCTCGTCTGTACCTCTACTGCATGGTTTACGATTTCTCTCGTCTTAGGGTTAATATAGAAAAGTCCTCCACCTTCTTTAGAAATTCCCAATAAAATAGAAATTAAAATGCTAAAGCGCTTCAATTTTTTAAAAAACTGGATTCTGAAATGCATGTCGTGGATTTTGCAGATTTTATTCCAAGGATAAAAAACTTTCTTTGAAACTTATGTATACTGCTTATTATTTTTAGATATTTGCTTACAACCTAAAAAATAGGTTTTTACACGTAGCGCTTCCTCGCCTTACACAATTCAGAATATAAACGTTAGAGAAATTGTGAAGGAAATAGACAGTGTAGAATGGGGGTCAGCCACAAAAAGCTACATATAGCCACAGCTTTTTCAAACGCATTTACAAAATTGGGCGTTTTTTCGAACTCTTAAGGGTGTGGTCAGCAATAATTTTCCCGGGGGTAAAGCCCCATACCCTCTGCTGTCGGACTCTTCTTTGCCCCTTCAATCTTCCAAATATGTTGTTTACGGTAAAAATATGGCTGCTTTGAAAAATATGTTGTTTACGGTAAAAACCCCCCTTTCCCCAAAATATTTTGCTTGTAGAGTGAAATATCTCTTTCTGAAAGGACTCAATAGGAAAGGGAAGGGAAGGAAGGGGGAAGGGCGGTTTGTTCGTATAAGACAAAGGATATTCAAAAATTTGATGGAGTGAAAAAGACCCTTGGCAGACACTGTATAAGAAAATGATTATTTTGGCTAAGCAACCACGAACAATCATTTTGCAGTCTAATATAGCGATATTGGGGTAAAATCCCTTCAATATTATTAACCACCGCATTTTGCAAACAAAGTTGAACCTGACAAAGTGACTTTAGCGACTGTTGTTCATACTATATACAAGAGGGGAGGGGTGGTAAGGGTTTCTTACTGCAGGGAGATCAAAAAAAGCAAAGTAAAGGAAGGGAGTCCATGTAGATTGAAGTTGCAAATAAGACTGCTTAACCTGCTTACGGTATGCTGACATGAATTCAGCTGTTGGTTTGATTGGTTTAGACTAAGCTGCATACATGTTGATTGGTTTACAAAGGTACAACCCCCTCAAAGCATGCTACTAATATGCATACACTACCTTTAATACTATACAAATCGCAGAAACAAGGAGGGGCAGCTTGCCTAGAAACAAGGCAGTAGCTCTAGCGGAAGCATTTCTCTAATCGTTTAAAAGTAGAGGTCAAAACAGAGGGTTAACACAGAGCAGTACAAAATATGTAAGTAACATAGGAACCATTTGAAAACATATGATCTTATTCATACATTCAACAAAAATACCTCCAGATCATAGTTAAAAATTCTAGATAGCAATGATAGCAGGGGGCAACAGAACCAAAGTCCGGGCCTCTTGTAAATATCAAGCAGCCTGCTTAAATCATATGTAAAAAATCTAGATAAATATTTCAGTTCTTTAACAATCTTGATATGAGATACATTGGTTAATTAAAAGGCCGCCCTGGTAATTTATAAACGTCATTGAAAACACAACGCAAATCCATTGAAGAAGCGATCAGCTCAAACAAATGGGCCGAAATGAAATGTAGAATGAAATTATACTACAAGCTTCCTTCCTTAAAGAATCCGTAAATCACACAATTCTCGTGATTTTAACCAATTTTATTTCTTTTATAAACACAAGGTTCCCGAAGAAGAAAGCAGTCGAATTCCTTAATAAGTCCCAGAGGAAGTGACATTTAGCCTACCTCACAAATCACACTGAATGAAACAATTATTTGGCAACTCTATGTTACAGGTTAGTCTAGATTATATTATTTTATGAGCTGTTAAACCAGTTCATTGGCCCCAGGACTAGCACCCCTTGACTCTCTCTCGGAACTGGTCTTTTGTCTTCGACATAAACAGGAAATGAATGTCTACCTTTCCAAAAGAACTTGTGGTTGGCTACCTGCCTTCAATCGCGTGTATTGGGAAGGAGAATGTCACCCCTGTACAAAATTTTTTCAGTATTCCAGGTAGTTTTTAAGCATCAAAGACCATCACTTGTTTGCTTAAATCAAATACTGACATGGACTGACAGCTCTCAGTACGTCAGTCATCAATAACTGAAACTAAGATAGATGTCTACAAGGAAATAGCAATTATTGCTGCGTTTTATTGAAATATCAGTTTGTCAGTGTTCTCTTACTCTTCAAAATTTGAAGTAGCAGTCTTCATCATCTCTGGATGAAATCCTGGCGATACACAAATGTCAAAACGCGGTGTTCCTGGGCTGATACTGAATTTCATCATTATGTCTTCCATTTTCTTCGGACTGACAATATCCTGGTTATAATTTGTGTCTCTAACAGGGTCATCACCCTTCACATGGACATCACCCTCGATTCCAGTCCACTCCTGATACAGAGGTTTAATAAATTTTGACGACTTTTTCAGCAGGTACGGGTCGAATGGGAAAAAAGAATCCAGCATATTTTTTCTGTCCCTTACACTGTTATTTTGCGATGTTGGTAGATAACTGCGTTTGTTGTGTTCTATTATTGTGTAGCAAAACACGATCTCGTACTTACGTGTCACTCGCGCAAACATATCGACGATTGACGGCGCGCAAAATTTCAAAGGATTAAGCCTCGATGTAACAATACGATCCAAGTTCATTTTTTTAACATAAACACGCCACCCGTGATCCTCTATTAGGCTTTGGAATCGAAACACGAACACGTAAAACAAAGTCTGACACGCACTATAGAAAGCAGAATGCTTTACAAGGTCCGGATAAACACACGAGTCTAAGACATTAAGATAACCATGAATCCAATCACTGAAAAGAGCTAAACACGTTCTCACTACATCACCTTGCAAAAACTTTGCTCTAGCCACAAAACTGCCAACATATGCGGAAGCTGTCTGACGTAATATGACTGGAACACTTGGATCGCAAACCTTCTGCCAGCAAAATTCCAAGAAACTGTTTGCAAAATACTAAAAAGGAAATGGAAGCCATGTTAGATTTTCAAAAACATAAATGCCAACACAGCTTTTATACCATGAATTCATTTACCAGTTCAGGTTGCTTAATTCACATCTAAAGAGATTCAGATTTGACTCTCTATGAATATTAATCTAAAAATTATCTATGCTAGCAAATATGTTAGAAAATTCAGCTGATATAAAAAATTTAGGAAAATAACACTATATAAATAGCAAATGAAATGACAATGTGTCAGACCTTCAAAACTGTGGACATAGCATTGATTATATAATAATAAGTTAATGAATAAAGTGTGAAACAAATCTATGGTCTATGAATTGCTAGAAGTAGCATCAAACTCGAACTGCATTACTCGCATCTCAAGCCTTTAAAGGCAGTCTGTCCCCTATTATGCTCAACTTTATTTTCATGGGAGTGAATTCATGCACTGTTGAGCTTGATCGATAATTAAACAATTTAAACCAATCAGAGACAACATGGATTCCAGAGCTTTTGAATTAAATGGCTGTGTTCTCATTGAAATAAAGCTATGGCTAGAAAAATTTTGTTCCCTGTTTAGATTTTGCGACAGATATATCAACAGCAAAAGGAAATGCTTCCATTATCACCAATCAATTCCAGTAATTAAATCTTATTGCCATTCCCAATAGCTTTTTGCTCACAGTTTCAAATGTCGTCCACTACCGCAGCTAGGCCAGCCAAATCTGTTAAGGTGAGGAGACCTATTGTTCATATTAGCCAATCATTGAAAGGACAGACTGCCTTTAAAATCTGCCTTACTACTTCCGTAGCAATGCAGTAGATGATAAATGACAACATATTCAACTGATGAGCATTTTTTAAGTTCAGTATGGTTATATTACTGAACGTTTTGCCACCGTCACATACAAAGTTACTAGGCCCAATAGCTAAAATTACAGCTCCTTATGTGCTGCAGGCTGATCACAAAATTCACGAATTCAGAATGCATAATGATTTGCTTCTGCACTACTTTGCAATGAATAAACATGGTTGCTTAATCTAAAGATATCCGAAACTTTATAATTGAAAGTTTCCTAGTGAGTTCTTTCTATGATCTATTTTTTTCTAATGAACATCCCTTTCCAATTAGAGAGTATTTAAGAGATAGGGTAATTTGTTGCATCTTAACATAAATATGGGAACATTAATGTGAGAATAACAAGTTGAAAATAAAGAGGTGTTCCATTGAGGTATCAAAATCAAATAAACATACAGTGGAATTCTGATAACGAACTTCAAAGGGAACCAGACAAAAGTTTGTTATATTGCAAGTTCAGTAAACCCAGAGAATTCTTTTTAGGTCTTTTTTCACTGCACACCTCCAAAACCCTTCCCTTAGGCAATCCGCAACTTCTGTGCAAATTTTTCTCAAAAAAGACCAAGCTGAATTCAAATATTATAGATGGTTGCTGATTAAAAATTAAAATCTTGTTCACAACATTTTATGTTCCTCAAAAATTTGAGGGAAAAAAGTTTTTTATAGTCTTCCATGTTTTTGACATGTTTACTGAAGTGTCAAAGAGCCTTGAAAATTGTAAGCTTTTGCATGTATGTCATCTTCATTTTCTGCATCATAAAAAGTGCATGTTTGCTGATGTATGTTTTGTTGATGACAATGATTTACCCGATAAAAAGTGAGAAATAAACACTGGGAATAAATAAATGATTAATTAAGCAGATGAAAAATCTAGAAAAAGTTTGTTTTATGATGACCTTCATTAGGATGAATGAAGGGGCCTAAAACCTGTTTCAAAATAATGAGAATTCCTTATATCATGAGTTTTTAGGAGGTTTTTAGTAGAATCCAAGGGACCAGACATTTTACATGGAAATGAAATATATTGATCATATCGGGATTCAACTGTATATTCCATCCATCAATAGGAAACGATTAGCAAGGTCCTTTCTTAGGACAATATTAAAGCGTTGTCAAATAAAACTTTCTTAGCTCTTTTTCAACCATTCAAGTTGAATATTATGACCAACCTCCTCACTTGTAGCAAAACTAGATTATGACCTTTTGCTACAATGGAGATATGGTAGATGGGACAGAAAGGTTGCAATGAGGGCAAAACTAGATTGAAGTTTCAGGAGCACTATAGTCCTCTGGCACAGGAATGACATTAATACAAACAAAAAGCAATATCTACTTAAAAAAGTAGACTTCTGGCTCTGACTTATAGTGCAGACATATGATCAAAGAGAAAAAATATATATTGTGAGGTTGGAAACAGATAGAAAATAGAAATAAAGAGTATTCAATGACTAGCTCTGTAATTGCTTTGTCTGAGGACTGAAAAAATAGAGCTAGAAAAGAAGCTACTGAGAAGTATAGCAATGTACATGGGCATACTGGATGCTTAATGCTATGTGGGGCTTAATATGGATATCATTACTACATTGAGGGAGAACTGCTCAAATGGAGCCAGTGTGATAAATTTTGCCTGATTAGGAGGAGGGGGTTGCAACTCTCCCAGCCTGTATACATTGTGGAAAGAAAGAATGACAAATGCCATCAAGCAAAGAGGCCTGAACAATGAAAATGACCTAAATCAAAAGAAGTAAAGACAGGCCAACAAACTCCTAACCCTACAAAGGGAAATTAATGTTGAATATTTGGTAAAAAAATTATTCTTTATTAGTACATAAATGATTGATTGAACTTCCTATTGCCTAACAAAAGCAGTCACCATTTTCTTATTGACAAGAAATATAATTTTTACTCTATAAAGTCACATGAAAGATGCTAGAAACACTGTGATATGCCAATTGAGGAATTCTTTCAAAACAAAAAATATATGTACATGCATTTTCTAACTTAACTGTAGGACACTGAATGCATATAACCTGAGCCCTCTCCCCCTTTGGACACAAGCAATATGAGGCAAAGAAGTTTCAACAAAAGAAATAAAATCTTGTTGTCATAGTAACCAGTGAACAAATGGGTTGGTTGGCAGACCAAAAGAGTTATGAAAAATTTTGAATAGTCATTTCATCATTTTTAAAAATGTGCATTATATACTTTTGAACATCTAGAGCGACTGAATGGAAGCAATCAAGAGCAACTGAAATGCATGCAAACACTTAGTAAACAGCCTTTAGGCTGCATCCTATGAAGAAGAATTAAAAGTTCAGAGCTGAAAAGTTGAGACAAACCATAACTCTAGTTGTATTCAAAAAGCATTTTCAATGCCTAATGCAGAAGAATTTATCACAATAAATACTCTCCCTATATATAAGTGTAGGGTTAAAGTTAATATTTAGTTACATGAAGTTTAATTCCTGTGTTAAAGATCAAATCTCTTTCATCAAATTAATGTTTGAAATATAATTCAGGCTCCTTTCCCTTTTATATATATAATTAGGTGCAAACCTGAAGATCTGGTCCAGGATAGAAACAATGATTATATTCTACTAGATTAGCACCAAGGTAATAATTGCAATTTGTAAAATTTCAATACCTGATCAAAGCTGCATACATAGAATATAATAAACTGCACATAAGCACTTGCATGTGTGGGAAGAAGAACCATCTCAAATGCATGCAGCAGATCTGAAAACAATGCTTCTGTTTTTCCCCAGTCAATAATTTCACCAGGGAAACATGTCTGATGTACATGGTCAAAAAATGTTAGCATCAAGTTGTCCAGTTTCCTGGCAGTACTATTTTTCATCTCATCATCCTTCTTATTTTTCTCTTTTTTATGAGATTTAATGTCACCTTCTATTTCGACATCAAACTGTGTTTCATCATAATCTTCATAATCGGAATCATCGTCCTCCTCTTCTTCAATCTCCTGTTGACATATCTGACAGTCAAGTTTTAGCAGATTGTCTATTACAATTTCCAGTACATTTTCTTGCACTGTTGGCATGTATTGTGTGATACGAAACAAGTTTTTTATATAAAATTGAAGAAACACTTGATGCTTGCCGGTATAAGGAAATAAATCGCCCAGTTTATTCAAAAGATGTCGTGGCGCAGTGGGTACAATGCTCACCAAAGCAAATATGGCTCTATGAACATTATCCATTTCATAATCAAAATCACTCAGCTTTATTTCATCTAAATTTGCCGTTAAGTTAACAGTGGGCAAAAACTTTTGAAGCAGCATTTTCAGGCATCCTCGTAGATAGAAAGTCTGCGCTGATACTAACTCGGTGAGAAAATTGATGTATGCTTCAACAACTTGTGGCTTTTTTGAAACCCAGTCGACTTTCAACACTGCACCAACTAAAATTTCATGTTCCCTATTTAGGAAGCTAACACATGATCGAAACGCTTCGATACAGCCTTCAAAGTTGTGCTCAAAAACCCTTCCACTGGTTACGATTTTCAGCACTTCATTGTAACGATTGACTTCTCCAACTTGTTTTTCCATAATTGCTTCATGCAAGAATGCCGAGTTGAAATCTTCATGAAAAGATTCATAGTTATTTTCACCTTCCTTCTCTTGCTTCATTTTATTACGATTTTCCTAGCCTGTTCGTTATTTCATCATAGGGAACGTTTTTAGGCACGATAAATGATCGAAGCAACACATGTGAGTTTGGAATGGCTGTGCATGTTTGCGGCCTATATTTCACAATCGTGACACAAGAACAACCGCAACAACAACGGTTTACCTCGATTCAATTTCCCTCAAACGAAAAATGTCCGAACTTCCACACAAAACTTATCACTGAAATTAAATTTAATTACAGTAAAAATTGATATGGTGACACTTTTTAATACAATAATACTTTTATCTTTTGCTGAGCTTCAATATTATTAAAAATCTGTGATACCGTGGGTGATTCTGAGCGTGGTTCTGAGTCAATAACCATTCTTAAACCAAGCTTTAGAATATTAGAAGAAAGTTTAAATTTGTTCTATTGTCTTTCACCATGACAAAAGCACATTAGGAAATGAAACACGCTGACACAATACAAGTTTGAAGAATTGTCTTCAAATCTTTGCGTTAAAGTCTTGCTTGTCTCGCTTGCTTAAGGCAGTCATATAAATGATAGGAGAACAGAAGTTTGAAAACATACGCCGAGAGAAAATATCTGGAGATCGCGGACTCCTGTCCTGGTTAGGTAGTGTCACTCGCTCACAATCTGCCTTGGTAAAAACGATCATTGCCTGCCTTAGCCTTTTGCCTTAGATACAAGCCTTTGAATTCACAAAATGCAAGATAATGGTTTCCCCACTTTGGCTAATCCCTCAAATCAAGTGGTTTGGGTTAGACTTGAATTTCACCTACCATTTCACCTGATTTTATTGTATTCCTGGAAAAATTAAAATGACGTTTTTAAAGTCCCATGTGACGTCCTTCCTCAAATATTTTATCAATTGAGAAAGCTTTTTCTGAAGATGTTTCCCTTTTTATATGCATTTTCTAATGTTCTAGTGTTCTTGTAATGTCTTGTAATCATTGAATTGTGAAATGTTTATTGGTATGTTACAAATGTTAAAGTGAAGAAGCTGAAACCTGCTTATTGTTTTGAAAGGATTTTATAACTTTGTACTTAGAGAAAGCCACACCAAAAACTAAGCAAAAATCAATTCAGTTACCAAAGATCAACGGTCCGTTGCCTTTAACTCTTTGCGTAAACTTTTTTGATCGCAAGTACCTTATCAAATGCATTGCAGATGAACGTTATGAACAAAATTTCTGCTCATCTCACACTCCTACATTAATATAAATTTGGCACTACAACGATACCCGTTAACACAACACCAGCTTACTACAAGCAAGCTTATATACAAGTGCATATATATATACAAGTGCATATATACGGCAATTAAGTTGGTATAATACGAGGTAAAGGTTTTCGATTGTATTGCGGCCTAACTTGTAGAATTGGCCGAGTCCATGAATAATTTATCACCTATGTATGTGCATGCTTGTTGTATTGAGAGGTTACGATGAGATCATTGCCGGATGAAAGGTCAACGCTTTCCTAAGCCGAGAAAATCAAAATCGACTAAAATGGCTGCTTAAATTTTCAGGATTTTAAACATATGGATTAAGGTAAGTGTTGTAATTGTTATAACTTTCTAAAGGAGCTTTCTTAGATACGAATCCTAGATGTTTACCTGCCTAGACGCTTGGAAGGTGTTCACAAAACCAGCATGGTTTCAGTGAGTGTTGGTTGAGGCAAAAAGACGCAAATCTAGAAGAACCGAGATGATTTGCTAAATCTCCGAAACATATAATTATAATTATGTTTATACTTGCCTTAAAAATGTTTGAGTTTTTATTCAGCTAATAAAATGATATTGTTAAATCGTTAAAGATAGCTTAATTTTGTAAACCGCAGTAGTAGGTAATCTTTATTAGCTCAATGAATATCACTGACCCTAGATTTAGCAGGCTATGGTTCCATAGAAAATTGTAACTCATCACAAAGAAAAACGAAACACAAATTCACCCCTTTCTTTTACAGTCTTTATCTTTACTAATGGTCCAAATACTTCCTTTTAGAATCCAGGACTAAATAAAAAGCTAATCCAAGGATGATTTGATGGTAAATTTTCAGCCGGTTTTGGCCCCATTAAATTGATAGTGATTAGGCAAAGGAACATTGACGGTAGTCCGTAAAATACTAATTTTAATTAAGATTATACTCAAGTTTCAAGCACAAATTTTTAAAAAGGATTCTTAAAGGCACTGCAAAAAGCAAAATCGTAAAATTATATGCTATCGCGAGTGGACGATCAACTTGCATTTACAAACAAGGAAATTTTCGACCATTCTTTCGATATAGTTGCAAATTGTGCTTGCTAAAGTTCTTGTGTAGATCGAAACACAAATTTCGTAGCCAACTGCTTATAAGTTAAGGTAACTACATCATAAAATTTGTAGAGAGTCAAAACGAAATGAGCAAATTTCTAGTCTTTAAGAACTAATCACAAAGTAGATTTTTTGGAAGGGCTTTGAAAAAAGGAAACAAATTACAGCATAATAAAAGCTTTTCGTTTTAAAAATTGTTAATTGCAGGTTTGAAATGAGCATTGGCTGATGCAGATGCACTTCAAGAAAAAACAAAGGATGCTACAATTAACTCTGGTTGTTTCAGCATTGCTGATAAATGTGATCCAAGCTCACCCACAGAACTCTGTCATCGCAAATTGGTTTGCAAAGAAATCAACTGATTTTGAAAGAGCAGAGTTGATAAAAAACAACGAGGTAGGTATTGTGGCAGCGTGCTTATGCAGCAGCTTTTCATTTGCTTCATGTATTATGACAACAGCAAAAAAGATAAAAACAGCAAAACTGAGAAAAGCAACACCCAAGTCAATTGGAGAGAAGATGTTGCAAGTTGTTTTGCATGAGGTCAAGTAGGAGTTGATGAAAATTTCAGGCGTAAAGATACAGTCAAAATTTGAACTCGGTTGCCTCAAACAGATTCCAATTTTCTCTCGTTTTCCTATAGGGCTTCGCATGGAATAAAACTCATTATCTCAAACTCGCCCTTCTCGAACAGTTCGCTATCTCAAACTAAGTTTTATATCCTTGAAAGAAAAAAACCAAGTTATCTCGAAGAGAAAGTGACAAAAATTTTCCGCTGTTAATAATCATCACAATGATTGCTCATTTTTTTCAAAATTGACATAAGTTGTCCGAAAATGATCAACTTGCAAAAGGACTTGCGCCCCTTTGCCATCTCCAAAGTTTACACGATTGTCATACACCACAGCCACGCAGGAGCAAAATCCATCTGTCCTGAGAAAGAAGATTGTCTTTGCAAATCTGTATGTCTTTCCTTTTGGTAGATGACCTACAATAGTTTCGTTTTATTGTAAACACACTGCATCAGTGGCGTGCTGGCAAGGGGGGGGCAAGGGGGGGGTCAAGGGGGCATGAAATATCAGGGGCGCCAAAATGAATCTTCACGTTATAACTAGGGAAATTTACACAAAAGAACACAACAATACTAAAGGCGGACATTGTAAACAATCCACGACAAAGCGCTTGAAAGAGAACAAAAATCATCTTGCAAAACCACTTCCTTTTTCTTACTAACTTTGATGAACTGAGCTACGATCGTCAAACACCATCTCAAGCTCTCACGCTAAATCTAAATGATTTTTGCACAAAGTAGATACCATGGGTGTACTGAGGTAGGGTGCGGTGTGTTTTTGAGGAGCCCGGCAAAAATTGTTGGCTTGGCGGTAAAAGTTCAGATTAGGCGCCATTTCATAAAAATATTGCGAGGGTGCAAAGAGTGTTGATTTACTGAAAAGATTAGAAATGATAGGAAGAAAAAGCTGATAGATTATGTCCCAATTTGAAGAAAATTGTGTTGCACAAGCTCAAACATTTGACAACGACACCGGAAAATCGATTAAAACCATCAAGTAGCTTTCAGCCCCTTGGAAATTTATTGAAAAGAAAGCTTGCGTTACTGAAAAAGTGCTTAAAAAAGTGCATTTTCTAGCAAACTGGAAGCATTAAAATTCGAAAGCCTTTCATCTTCGGCGGCAACCATGGTGCCGCCTCGGACAGTGTAGTAATATCCTGGGATTATTCCGATGTATAGATCTAAAAGGTTGGAAAGTCTGAGGATAATATGTAAATAGATGTTGTGAATCGACACAATGTACTGCGAAGGATGTGTTGCGGAGAAAATCAAAACAAGGCCTGCCTAGCAACGGCCTAGGGGCCATATTTTGAAGAAAGCTTATAGGTATTGTCCAGGATTTTCCATGAGTCTATAGCGATGTCGTAAATATTTGGATGCATTTTCCGACCATCCCTAGAAGGTCCTCTTTAGATCTGCGTGATTCCTAACTTTTGTACTTTTCTGCACATTTCCAATGCTTTGAAGGAAAATTGGAAGATATATGGGGTGCTATTTTGACCCTTTGCCCCCCTGCGATCTCATCTCCAGCACGCCATTGCACTGCGTATTTGTCCGCTATGTTGTTTGGTTTCGTCATGACTTTCAATTCTTCATCGCCTTCTCTCCGTATCGAGGCTTGCTGTGCATGCACAGCTCAGAGTCAGAACGTAATGAGCAGGCATGCACAGCGACCTCGATGCGAAGAGGAGGCAATGAAGAACTCAAATCGGAGTTCGCCGAGTTTCCTCAATTTAGGATATCCTCTCCAATCTTGGGCTGCCAAACAGAATGATAAACGTGGTGCCCTCGGATAAAAGAATTCACTTCAAATTCATAATGGGTATTTTTTCTGTTACTGCTACTTGGACACCAGCAAATAAAAACAAAACCATTGTCGTTTGCCATTTTGCCATGAAAAAGCACTCCAAAATATAAAGAAAGCTTCATGATATAAGGATGCACTTAAATTATATTCTGTATAATCATAAATAATAATGGCTATAAAATTAGCTTTTGAAAATAAGTGTATATTCAAAAGTTCTTTGGAGGAGGGAAACCCAAGCCCCTTAGCTCCGCGCTATCTCGGCCCTTGATAATGGATCTTGTCAATAAGTCATTTTCTAAATTTAACTGTTATGGAATGAAAAATATAAGGTTTATCACCGAAAGTGAATGCAATAGGGTGAAAAATTCAAATCTGTTTAGTCAGATATACACATCCGCTATACCATGGATTGCATAACAATTTACTTGAAATTTTGGAGTTAAACATGTCTTTCTAATTCTTAGCAAATTGCTCTTGGTTGCGAAGAGGAAAAGATCACTATAAAATGCGCAAACAGATTCACGCACATGGAGATAGTGAAAACGTTTTATGGCCGGGACGATTCTGTCACTTGTCCTAATCCAGTTCTTGACACAAAGGCACTCTGCGAAGAGCCAGCCAACGATGTAGCCAAGAAAGTTTTGGATCTGTGTCACGGAGAGAATAAATGCAAGATCCCTGTAAATATTGACTTTTTGGGACATGACGGGAAAGAAATTTGTCCAGGTATAAGAAAATTTTTGAGAGTAACATACAAGTGTACTCAGCATCCTAAAATAGTAGAGGAATGTCCAAAAAATTGCAGTAAGTCTTGCTGGCCACTGTGCAAAGAAAGTTGTTGCAATCCACCTCCACCACCACCACCACCACCACCCCCGCCCCCGCCACCTCCACCTCCACCGCCACCACCACCGCCACCAGCTCAGGCTGCACCCTCTCAATTCCCTTCTCAGCAAGATGCATCAACTCAGACTCAAAGCCAGCCATCATACATGCAACCATCAAGCCTCCAAGACACACGGGTCGCCCCACCACTTGCACAGGCCCCTCCAAAGCAGCTGTACTCAATGCAGCCGGATACTTTGAAGGCGCAGCAACAAGCCCAGCAAACAGTCGAGCCACTGCCAGCGTCACAAACATTTTCTGGTATTTCCCAAAAGCAGGAATCGTTCCCAATGTGTCCCATACCTTGTAGTGCAAAATGTGCACCACTTTGTCTGTTAAGTTGCTGCAACCCAATACCAGAAGAATTATTGAAGCCAAAAGCCCCACAGCAACAAGCACCTCTCCCCGCTCTCCCAGCGGCACAGATACCAAAAGGATTTGCATGCCCAGCACCATGCTCTCAGAATTGTTTACCAGCATGTTCTCTCGACTGTTGCCAAAAAAGTGCTACCCAATATTCTCCGGACAGGCCGGGTGACTCGAATACTCAAGGAAACGTCGTGCAAAATGCCCAGGCCAGATCTCAGAATCCATGGAATTCTGCCAATTTAGCTTCATCAATTGCAATGAACGCACCCGCTCCAAGCTTGGCTGCATACGAAGAGGCTAAGGCTGCCTGGAACTACCGTTCAAAGATATGGAAGCAAAGAATGTACGCTAATCAAAGGCTGCAACATCAACAACAACAACAAGAGGCAGCTCGGCGAGCGGCTATTTCATCTCCATGGCAATCAGGCCCTATCTATAACCGTCAAAGGCAGCAAGTAGGCCAACAGTTTACAAAGAACAACATCCCAACTTACCAATATAACAACAATTACTACGGTTAACACTGATGGATTTTCATGGGAGTGTCCATTTGATGGATTCGCTCATGATTCTCAACCTATCTTTGGTCCATTCAACTAAGTTGTTGATATTTTTAAACGGCTATCAAACAATTTTGTATTCATGTAAAACATTCAAGAGAAAACATTTATATACCAGTATAAAAGTGCATTGAGCATTTTGTTTCAAGAACAAATTTGGACAATTTACATTCAACGGTGAGGCACTTTCTGGCAATTAGAAGAGGTAATGTAAATTGAAAAAGAAAAATCTATTTTGACCCAGTGAGGACCATCTTTGGATAAATCGTGAAGCAACTTTTTGTAGAAGAAAAAAAAAACTAAATATTGATGCTAACTTCAAGATATAATGCTGTATGTAGAAATTATAGATAAGAAGATATTTTTTCATATTAAAGTAAAAAAAAGTGATAGGAAAACGACGATAAGAATTATTTCAATGTACCATAGCGATTGTATTTTCGGCATAGCCACTTTGTAGTTTCTTTGCATCAATGTATGATATTTACGACTTTACGAGTAACAAAAGACGCCCGCTTAGGCCTTAGATTGTTCAAAAGGGAATGTTCAAGTGCAGTATCATTATGAAGTTGTGGACTGGTCAGCTAAACCCATCCTGTTTGAAAATCGGTTGAAGAAAATTTTAGGGAGGGAAACATTCCCACTAGGCCCTAAGATTTCCTCAGAAGTTGGCCAACTATACCCCTCTTGTAAATTTTTTTAATAATTTATATATTTGAAATGCATCTGCTTACACGTTTCACGTCCTGTTCTCTTATACACGTTTAAAATTACTTGCTATTTATTTGCAGCCCTTCAAGTTATAGCAAATAGATTTTACTCGTTCCCTTATTCTTGTGTTGCGTCACTGCCAGCAGAAATTCCTTGAGAACTAGGTTTTACTAAAACCGTTGCTTCTTCCTTTGGTAATTTACCAAAAGTATTATCTTTGCTATTAACATTTTGTACATTTTATCTGAAAAAGCTCTATTTTGTCAAAATGATGTGTTATATTTGCATTTTTACAAGTTGTCTCTTTTTCTTTGTAGTCTTACTGTTTGTGAAGATGACTTTTTGGCCATAGGGACTCAATTTGCAAGTTCATATACACGTGTTTGAATTTAAATGAATATTGTAACAAATAAGATCAATGCCAATAATAAGTATATCAACCATCTACAATATGAACGCTTGAATTGATATTCAGAATAGTATTGTGTCCACACCGATTACAGTGTGAAAAACAGGATTACCTTGGATTTTTTCATGAAAATTCGGCGTGCTATCATGAAACTATTGCAAGCATGCATACTTCCCAAGAGAAGATATAATTTGATCAAAACATAATCTCAAATAAAATTTAACAAGATATTAGTTACAATAAAACACAGCAAATCATATTTGCCACTCGCACGCTACTTGAATTTCACTACTAAATGACATTGGATACCATAAATTAGCTTCATGAGAATTATTCACACTAAATGTATACAAATTTTTACAATGCTTAGTCTCAGTCAACTAATTTAGGACACCATAACAATAAACTACTTACAGCTTATGGTATCTTGCGTATATTAATAAATGTCTGCACCATAAAGACCACGTTCTTGGAACAGCTCTCTCCAGTTACAAATACCTCATTGAGTAAATACGTCAAGCAATACATTTATTCTCTAAAGACTGACAGCCCCAACGTTAAAGAAAGATGTATTCTCAAGGAAGCGAAAACAAATAGATTACGCATTCCCCTGAAACTCTCCAGAGATTCTTACAATACACGCAAGTTTCCTCTAAGGAACATGCATCGCTCCTAAGATGCATCAAATCGATGAAAATTTCACGTCTATTGGGACTTCATTTGTAAATGCGTTCTCTAGTGCAAGGAGTTTACAGAAGGAGAGGGTATACAGTGACCTAGAGATTATATTCTTGGATATTGTTTTGGGGCACAGCAAATTTCTAGATACCACGCCCTTAGTAAAATAGAACTCTCTAAACATCTGTTATAAATCGGTACTGTATGAAATATGTACTGTAAGGGAACATCTTAGCTGCAGAAGAGAATTTCGAACAATCGTTATGTTTGCTTTTTCACCTTTAGCCGCGGAAGGTCATACAGCACAGAAATGTACATTGGGGGTAGCACATCGTCGAGCACCCAGGCCAACATGGTATTAGACCAGCGTTTCTGTATGAAAGTAAGGGTTGGTTGGGAAGCTGATTCATCGATCCCATGCCAGTGTTCTTAAATGATGCTTTATATCTTGGCTGACTTTGACCGTTGATAATCGACAGAACGGGCTTGACACAGCAGTCTCGCGAGCACTGTGGAAAGCATTTGTAAGGGCGATAGCACGGAGGTTTGCACCATGTAATTTCTTTAAGGTCATCGTTCAGGCGAACTGTAAGAAAGAAATAGCAACATAGGCTTTGAAGATAACTTGTTTCAACAGGTTTGACATGCAAAACAATGCGTTACCCATTATGACCATTTTGACATCAGTACAATTTATTTGATCTACTAATTCGTAAAAAAATCACTGATACTTGATCAAATTATCAATCGATCAGTCGATCAATCAAAAACTGCGCGCTTACCAATCTTGATTATTGATTCCCCAACAGCTACGTTGCCAAATGCTCTTGATTTCAGCTTTTCAGCAAGCAACAATAAGTGTGACTGACTAATGGTTGAAAATTTCATAACCACGTCGACATAGAATGCACCTATACTAAAAGTAAGAAAAACATCCAAAGATGAGCACTTCTTCCATAACGTAGTGGAGTTCTTAAGTGTGACGTCATAAAAAATATACTTCTAGAATATTTGAATTTCCACCACATAACCCAAATATTCTTGAATCTGCAGTTTTAGTCACTGATGCTGAGCTACAGAAATAGAAAACAAGTTAAGAGTGAAGAGCCAGGAAAGGAATTTATGGCCATTAGATAAACATATTCCTTACTTCTAGCTACATGCCTTGAAATTAAAAGCTGCTTTTTAACAAATGCATAGTTAAAACTAAAGAGTAATGTATGCACTGTGAGCATACAAGAACGCGGAGGCTCACTTTGCTAAAATATTTAAAACAGGAGAAGGGACAAAGAGAGGGAAAAGCGGGAAAAGCGAGGAGGAATAAAGAGAGAAAAATGTGTAAAGGGGCCAATTTTGCAACAAAATTGACTCAATAATATAAGTGGCGTATCTTGAAAAAAAGCATGCAAGAGACAGAAATCGTTTAAAAAACCCTTGCTCTACCCTACACAATGCAGATTGGTCCAGAGAAGAGTCAGCTAGCACCTATTGGTAAAAACTGACCAATCACACAAGCTATTCATGCACTTGTGTGGTATAGAATAGATTTGCGATCATTATCATTATCATAGATGCCAATCACCTTGGAGATGGCGGGCCCTAAGATTCCAAGGCTTACAAGAAGTAGATTCAGACGAAAAGTGCTTCATGTTGGCAGTAATATAACTCCTCTTAAGAATTGCATATAAAATGTGTGAAATCTTGAGACGTACGTGGGACCTCGCCTGAAACCATGAATCCTCGTGGAGACATAGGAATCGTCATTACTGTAAAGCTTCAATAGCTGAAATCAATACAGAAATATATACAAATCAAAATTACTGTTTACAGGTGTGTCAAACATTGCTCAATGCCACATGGGCAGAGCTGTACATGCTTAGGTGAATGAAAATGATAGTGCTTTGTTGCAAATCCGAGTTTCACACTTGATGCGATCATCCGCTACCAAAAATACGCAACACAACTTTACTTTACATAATATGTAAAAGTGGATCATCATGCTTAAAACTTGTTGTTTGAAAGAACGTTGTTAAAGAACGAAAGGATTCAGCAGCCAATCCCTTTTGCTGTCTTGTAAAAGGGGTACTTTTCATCGCAAAAAATTATTGAAGCATTCCTTAACTTACCGAATTTTGAAAGCTCTCACGCAAATTTTGGAATCGTCTGCTCTCAACCGACAGGAGAGATTCATCAAACTTTTCACCAAGAATCTCCAAAGTCACAAGAAAATTTTTTCCTGGAAGAAGAGGACATTTGATACGTTGAGCATGTGACAAGAATTTTCAATAAGCTGTGGGATTGGAGGTTCATTAAAAATTCGGTTGGACAAGTTTATGCAATGCACGATGGCACTATACAAGGGATTATGACTTAGTATAATGTATTATTGGTTCTAGAGGGTCACAAAGCCGTATACAAAAAGAGGTATTTCTGAAATAATGTGGAAGAGGAAAGGAAGACGAGATAGAAGACTGGCCTCCGCAGGCTCTTGTACCACTTCCTCTCCGCACCCCCATTGACGCTCAAATAGAAACAAGGTTAAACGGTTTCATGCCAGAAGCGAGAGCTAGATAAATTGAAATTGAAAAGTTCTCATAATGGAGAGAGGTACCTTCAGCGTTCAGATTAAGATCTCTTTCGAGCTTCATCGTTGCTTTGGGTACATCTTTTATTGCTAATTCCTTGCTTTGCTTTATTGTGGGTTCTTCAGAAAAGAGTTGCTGGGTTTTCTCTGTCACATAGTCACTCCTTGCAGTCGAGGCATCATTCGTTGCTGCAGTGCTGGCAGGATACACTGAAAAAATAATCAACCTTTGAAGCAATCTTTAAATGCATACTGCAGATTATTATTCTCACTATCTAGCCTTCTCCACTCTCCCAGTAACCTGGTCTTTGTTGTAATTATCCTGTTTTCAGAATTTCAGAGGATGAAATAGTAAGAACGACTTCAGGGTCATTATGGGAAGTTAACAGTTGATGCCAATCGCTTTAAAAATGTCGGATTTGCCCTTCGACTTAGAAAAGATTTTAGTACAAACACAAACAGAATACAACAGTGACTGTATTGGCGTCAAGTTGAAAAATCATAATACCAAACAAACTATCAAATATCGATATCCAATCTGGCCATGTTTCTATATTACTCCAATTAGACCACCCCTTTGCCCTCAAGTTGGCAACGAGATCATGATTCTAGCATCCAGCAACTAGTGTACGTAGCCAAGTCAACCGGTTAGATATACCATCATGCAAAGTAAAATATAGCCCACTCAAATTGACATTTAATTTCGCCAACAGGCTAGGTTCGCAATGTTCTAGTGTAATTTGCAGATGGATAGAGTGTGGAATAGCAGTGCTTTTGGCAAAAAAGTAGCAATTTCCTTGCTGAAGGGCTGTTAAGACCCAGTTTTGGCCCCCAGGGTATAACTTGAGATAAGTAAAAGAAATATACCATAATATACAGTAATAAAATAAATCTCGATTTCTCACTCCAACTGCTTCCTCTTGGATCCTTTACCTGACAGAATCGCGATACGAAACATAGATTGATTTCTTACAAAACGTATAGCAAAGTGCAGGCTACACAGATGCGTCGATAACCGAATTCGACAAAAGTTAGCCTCAATAACAATTAACCAGAAAAGACTTTTGCCCAAATGGTGAGCAATACTTCCAGTTGCACTGGGATCTGCTATCATGTTCTTAATCAGTCATACCCTTATTTTTATCGATACATTTTCTTTTTAATCAATTTGACTACAAATCACTGGACAAATCAAATGAACTATGTTTTCAGTATACTCAAAAAGTTTTCCCCTGATGTTGGACCTATACAATAAACAAATGCTAACACAGGCACCGCGGAGCGTTGAGAAAAATGGGGGGTCTAAAAAAAGTGGGGGGGGGGGGGCTAAACTGTACATAAAGAGGCTTTACTGGTAGTTTATTACTTAATATTTGGCATTTTTTGCAAAAATTGAGGGGGCTAAAGCCCCTCCCAGCCCCCTGCTCCGCGGTGCCTGTAACAGAAACAATAGAAAATAGAATCATTCTCAAAGTTGACCAGAAATATGAGATTAAGATCTTTAAAGCTTGAAATATATCGCCATTTATATTCCACTTGAAAATGACAAAGTTATAGCAAGAAAAGCTGAGAATTGCAAAACTAAAAATTGGATCCTTGCAACAGAGCCGTAACTACTTTTGTTCCTGGGAGGAGTGGATAGGGGACTGGGCACCTCAAAAAATTATAAAACCCTTGCTTCCAATGAACAATTACTTTTACACCTATTGTTCTAAAATTATGGTGCCTGCAAAAACTTTTTCTTGTCTGAGATTTTTTCTAACACGCCCATGAGATCTTGACTTTCGATTTTAGATAATTAAATGTCAAGAACACCTTTTTTGCATTAAGCCCTAAGAAAAGGAGAGAGTTTAAAACAGATGACATAAAATGCATATCTATATTCATCTGATGTTTCCTAAAATTCTTGTGAGATCTTGACTTTCTATCTTAGGTAGTAAACTACCAAATGAACACCTTTCTTGTAGTTAGCCCTAAGTGAACGACAGAAATAAAAGCAGACGTCATAAAATGTATATCTTTATCCATCTGATATCTTTACAGCTAGCTATGTACAGATAATTTCATTAAAGTTACCAAATCTTTAATTGACATTACAAACAAAAATTGAGACATTGTAATCTCCTTATTAATAGTATAATAAGTAGCCAAAAAGTAATAAATATTACAAGCGATCTTTAATTGACAAAAGGACAAATTCTGGTCATACATTAAAAAGATGGGTGTACTTTTTAAAAAAACATAAATCCACACTACTCAAAAGTTAATACTAAATTTAGATATTATAAAGTTATATAAATAAAAATTAATTAAATTATATGATTGATAACTTCGAACAGAAGAAAGCAAAATGAGGTCAAAAAATGGACCTATGCTTAGCAGAAGCTATTTCAAGTTATTTCAAGCATCAGAAGGTTTAGCTCAAGGCCTACGTTAGCATAGAACCTTTGTTGGCACTTTCTTTGTTGCTGGAAACATCCTCGGGATAAAAGAGAGAGTTGAAAAGGGAAGAACAAAAGCTTTCTACCACTCTCGTAAAACTGAAAAGTTTTCACCATTTTGTCGATGTTTTGTGTTAAGAATTCGATCCTTGTCGAATAACAGTCGCATCATTGGAAGGGAGCCTTTGCATATGGAAAAAAAACATTCCCCAAAATCAGGTTACCCTATGAAAAGCCAGGCTACTCCAGGAAACCTGTTGTTCAGACGGTCATAGATTATGCTTAACTATTATATGGCGTCATTGGCTTGGAGTTGTTTTACTTTGGGTAAGGAGAAGTGGCTTTTGGAAAGTTGAATATTATGCAAATTTATTACACCATTTGTGTAGGGAATTTGAGCTTTGTCCAGTGAGAGGCCTGGTGATTGGAAAGCTATGAATAATGTTAATCTAGTTCACCGGATCATCGGCATAGAGTTTCTTAGCCGTATCCAGCTTTGATTGAAGAATTGATAATTCTGATCTGTCATTCACAGGTTTGAAAACCGTGTCTTTTGAATCCTCGAATTCCTTGGTTATTTTCTTCGACAAGTCATTCATAACTTGCTTCGCCTCTCCAAACTCATCTCGACCGGCTCCCTGGGATTTTCCTGTAGCATTGACCTGAACATCTGTTTTAGGAGCCTCACGGTTTGAATCGAACTCATTGCTTTCAGAATCATTTCTTTTTGCTCCTTCATTATCAGACACTTTCTGATCAGTCAGATCTGCAGTCTGTTGTTCTCCATTACTAGGCCCAGCATCTCCATTTTCTGAACTCGGATGGAATTCCGGCCCATTTGTCCAGGTCTGACTCTCTGAATCTCCGCCATTTTCACCAGCTTTGACTCCTCTCGTTTCTCCAAAAGACGTATTGTTCATGTTTTCTGATATGTCACTCGTTTCATTGTATTCTGCATTATTTGGGGCACTAAATATCAATGTTTGGCTATCGTTTTCGGTACTTGTATTGTCATTAAACTCGTCTTTTTCCATAGGTCCACTTGCCTTTAAATCAGATTCACTTTGACTGCCCTTGTCCTCCTCAGTTGCAGAGGGCTCATCGCCATTTCTCCCTGATTTATTAAACTCACCAACGGTAGCATCCGAAAAATTGCTGTTAAATTCTAACTCAGCCAGCTTGTGCTCTTCTTTATCAGCGGTGTTAAAAACACTTTGTGCCTCCTTCAACAGTTTATTTTTCTCTTTCTCAATACCCTGAAAAATAGAAACGTTAGACTCTTCTCCAGCCTTATTATCAAAGTTTTCTTTGTCTAAACTCCCATTGCCAGATTCAGAGTCTGAGATTGTTGCAGTGTCGTTTTCATTTGCATTTGCAATGTCATTGGTTTTTACTTCTGATTTTTGGTTGAATTCATCAGGCAATCCCTCCTTGCTGTCATCTTTTCTTCCTTCAGACGTTCCCGTCTGGTCACGTGACTTGGTTTCAGTAGGCAGGTCTACAGCTGCCTTTAAGGTAGGCTCTTCATCCACAACCAAACCACCCATGTCTGCTGAAAATTCATCCCTTGGTGACTTGCGGGAATCTTCTGTTGAAAACTCATCTTTCACGTGTATAGCTGGCACGTGCGCTGTTTGATGCAAAATTTGGTCACGATTGATAGAATTAGTAAATTCGCTGATATCAATTCCTTCTAACAGACTTTTTGGCCTTCCTGTACTCGTAGTGTTAGTTGTGTTTGTTTTTGTCGCATTTTCTGCAAAATTTGCTATTTGGAGGGGCTTTGCCAACGCCCCGGTGCCTATTGAACTGCCATTTGATTTCTGGTCACCTTTCGAGCCTTTTATTTTCTTGATATCCTTATTTTCATCACTATCGTCTAGGGCATCACCTCCTTTCTGGTCAGTTTTTACTTCATTTTCTTCCGAGTTTAAGTCAACTATTTCCCCAGTTGTCGTGTCTACATAATCGTTGTCATCAATACCTTGCTCCATTCGCATTCCACTTTCTTCTTCCTCCTTGTCGACATCCTCTTCCATTTCTTCTTTCAATTCATTCGCAGGATTATCCTTTCCCTGTTCACTGTCCATTAGCGCACTCTGCATTAGGTTTCCCCTATCACTGACTTTGTTGTCTACATCTACTGCATTGCTGCTCTTTGTACCATTGTCTTCCTTCACAGTGTCGGCACTACTAGGCCCGTTGGCAAAAGTGTCGTTTAATGTTACAGTATCTCCAGTATAAGTATCAACTGTCTCATTATCATCGATGCCTTCTTCCTTCAAGGGGAGAGCATCGTCAGACCCCGAAGAAAGGGCATCCGTTTCCCTCTTTGTCGAATCAGCCTCTCCTTGGTCAAAACTCGCTGATGAGACAGTGCCTTGGCTGCTTCCAACGTCCACCTCGTTATCGCTAGGATTTCTAGCTTTAGGGCTTGCTGTATTGTTCTTAATCTGCTGTTTCTTCACATCACTCTCCTCATCTACAATACTGCCTTTGTCAGCGATAGAATTACGGGCTGAGGTGGTCTGGGTTTTCCCATTGACAGAACCTTTGCTGTTCAGCATACCATCTGGTACTCCTTGTGTGCTGATCTCACTACGTGCAAGAATCTCAGTTTCTTGATCTAAATTTTCGATATTATGAGATTTTAATGAATCATCATCTATTAGTGCTTCCTTTTCAAAAAACGGTAGTTTTCCAGCCTCCTTCTGATTCTCATCCATAGTAAACCAATACGTCATGGGTTTCGAGACTATTTTTGCAATCCGATCAGCTGAAGCATCCCGTTTTACAGGTAAGCCAGCTCCGTTCGAAACTGCTTTCTGGCCAACTTTCTTTTCGATATCACCTTTCACAGGGGTTTTCTTGTTCTTTAGAATATGTGCCGCGTAGCTCCAGCCCTTCTTCTCTAACTTACGTTGGTTTTTTTTCATCTTTATGGCCCCATCTTTAACATGATGCCTTGAAATTGTATCTTGTTCAAAGTTTCGTGGCATTTCAACAGTATCTCTCATGTTGGCCATGGCATTTTCAGAATTATGACTTTTGCTATGAACCACGACTTCGGGAACGTTTAGGCGAAGCACGTAGCTACAGACTGTGGTAAATGTAGTAGAGAGCAACACCAACAAAGCAAATTTCTCCATCATAGTAGACTCGTTACCGCTCCAAACTCAAACTAGAAGAGAATCCGCAAATTTTAAATCCTAGTTCTGGCATGAATTGCATAAAATATTTCTTAGGCTCTGCTGTGAATGTGCATCATTTTATAAATAAATCCTGTATCCTAGAGCCGAATAATTGTAAAAATGATACTATATCATATAATCAGCTCGAATGGTCGTGTCGAGAACTAGAGTTACCAGCTTGACTTCTGCTGGTGTTTTGGTAGAAAATCACAAACATGTCCTAGTGATTATAGAGGCGGGTTTTAAACACTTCAGAACGGCTGTGCAAAGGAATAAATCTAGACTTTAAATCATCACGATATTTGACCAACAGAGAAGCAATACTTGCATTATCAGAGCATCCTCAACTTAAATACTATAAAGGAAAGCAATTCTCCTTACAATTTATGAAACATTGAACAATATTTAATTTGTAGCACTGTCTCAGAAAACGATATTTAGCATAGCTTGAAGCTTGAAGTGGCCTCAAGACTAGGCCAATTCGCAAAAAATTAAAAAATTGCTAGCACAAACTTTATATAGATATTGTTAAAATAAAGCTACATAGACACCTAAAATAAAGCCAAAAATGCAATAAACCAGACACACCATATATAGACAAAAAACTTACTCAGAAACTTTGCAAATTTTTCTTTATTTCTCCATTTTTGGGCAACCAGTTTTCCGCTCTTTATATGGCTACAGCAGGATTCATGAAGCTGCTAATGAATAGGTGTTGAACCTGTTACTGTTTTACCAGTCATATACAGATGCAATAGTTGATCTCTCCATCGCCTGATCAAAAGCCCACACGTGATTGCTTTCGAGATTGATTGAATACCGTATGAATCCCGTATTAAGATTCGAGTGTCGAACATGTAAACTAACGTGGGAATGAAACCTTTTTTGCGATATGGAGCTAACAGAATGCAGAGTTTGTACCTTCATAGCTACTTTTTCGTGTTTCCAGTGTCCAGGGCCGTTGAAAATTATTCTCTCAAGTGAGGGAGGGGTGTGGGGCTGGGTAGTGCAGATTGTTACTGTTGAAATTCGTTGAGAAGAATGGGATTGCATAATTGCTAGACGCATAGCCTTAGAGTTGAGTTCAAGACAAAGTGTAGATTAGCTAGATTAACCAACAACAGCAGCGACTGGTTCGAGAACCCTTGCTTTTGTGGGGGTACAAAACCCCTACACCCTCAATCGTGACTGCCATGTCATACACATAGCTAGCTGAAGCCCCTCAAAATCAAAAATATTCATTGGCAGCATCCCTAAATAGAAGCACCAAAAGCACAATTGAGTTCGGGGATTCTGTTTAAGACTAATAATTCTAACAGAACTCCTCACAGTACACTCCTCACATACCGTAAATCCTCGAATTGCCCCCTCGAATAAGCCCCCACCCTAGAACTACAAATTGTCAATAAGCCCCCCCTCGAATAAGCCCCCACTGCTACCGTAAATTCTCCAATTGGATCCCTCATTTTGCTGATTCTTGCCATCTGAGGTTGCCTATGGCGTTTTATTGAATTACTAGAACAAATTCATACTTTTGGTAGTAATTAATTAAATGCTCATAAAAAAATTTCTACTAAAATAAACGAGGTCTTTTAATAATGTCTTCTTAATGTCTACAATAACTTTATAAGCCCCCTCCTCGTATAGGCCCCCCCCCCTCGTATAAGCCCCCCCTCGAATAAGCCCCCCTCGAATAAGCTCCCATCCAAAAAATATCAAAAATAAAAAAGCCCCCAGGAGGCTAATTCGAGGATTTACGGTACAGTATAATCATCGGACAATGGCTAGAGATATGAAGAAGTTTACATCCTGGTGCGGGTAAAAAGTAACGTGAAAGGATCAATGGCGCGTTTGACTAGCTACTTGATCTAATATTTCCAAAACTTAGAAGAATCCTCCATACAGAATGGAAATTAAAATTTTGGGCAGGGCCGAGTGGTTTCCAATACTTTTGTCGTGTAATGTCGAATACTTTTGTAATCTTCAGATGTAAGTAACGTCTTCTGTTATAGTAGGTGAAATATGTAACGTACTGTGCTCAATATAATGTAATATATGAGAGGAGCTGTTGTTGCTCGGTGAATAAAGGAACAACCTTCCAGCTATCAGTATCTTAGTAACCCCCTCCCTGCCGCCTATGGAAACAAAGACTACAAGCAATCCATTAAAAGCTTTATTGCCAACGGTCCATCACTGCACGAACATGTTACCAGACATTGGAACGGCAGCGTAAAAAATAAGAATTATAAGATAATTCAGTGCAAGGAAGGAAGAGATACTGTAACATACCTAACAATGAATCTTTGATATCCCTACTTCTGTTTTCGACTCGGTCAATATTGCTATCCCACAAGTCTCTGTTATTTCCGCCAGTTTCATTTTTTTCAAAATAAGGAATGTTATTTTCCTCGTCAACAGGAGGGTTCTTTTGAGAAAATGGGAAAGAAATGCTTAAGTTTCCATTGACAATATTATCTAGATTCTGGAGCAAATACAATTCCTTATCCTCATCAGAAAGTTGGCTTGCATTTTGTACATCCAGTGAATTTGAAAGTAGAGGTTGATCTAATTCCGGTTGGTCTTTATCCATTATCAGACTCAAATTTGCTCCATAGGCAAATCTTGACTGCGTAGCTTGCAAGGTGGTTATATAAGTGGAAGAGTCATTATGGAACTGGGTACTAGTGACATATCTCGTGATATCCGTGGAATAAACGACACTGCTTGTACGGTCATTTTGAGTCGAATGCTCATCTAGCTTGCGTTCTGTAGATTCTTGACCATGTGCTACTCTATTCTTTAAAGCTATATTGTATGCATCAAGAAGATCAGATATTAGTTTGTCATTCAAAGAATCAACGACTCTTGTAGCAGACGAGGAAAGTAGATTACGAATACTAGCAGATGCTGCATTTGGTGTTTTGATTGACGTTCGTATGGTAGGCAGTTGTCTATCATCCAAGAACTGAGTTGTCATAGATACGAGACTTGTAATTGACTGGCTACGGAACAAAGAAAGATATTGTCGAATCGAAGTACTGTGGATGCCGTCCTTGGTTGTATCAAAATATAATGATCCGGGTGCAGATTTATTTCTCGCCGAGATTAACCCCGATCTATCTTCGTTCAATGCTCGTTGATTTTGAGCAATATTCCTACCAACCAAAATCGAGGAATGATCAGGGTGCATGCTGCTTAGAATCGTTCTTCCATTTAATGAAGGCGTTTTAGTGACATTTCGTGATACAATTGCAAAAGATGGCTTCAAGATTGTTTTGATTGTCTTCTCTGACCCAGTTTTACCTCCTGATACTTCAGTTTGTCTAAGAGAGCTTCCATACATAGTATGCAAAGGTAATTCAGGCAGCAAGACGCTTTTATTCAATTCAGTATGAAGTTGTGTTGGTTTCAAAAGGCTAGTAACATCACTCGAATGCATGCCACGCAATCTCAATTTGCGAAGCAATATGTATAATTCCGTTAAATTTCTTTCATAATGTAGAAAAGGCCATCCACTCCTGACAATGTTTTGTGCAGCTAAATACCTCGCCAGTTTTTTTAAATCTGACTTCTTTCTATTCAAGCTGTTTTTCCATCTTTTTTCTGCATGTATCCTTTTTGGCTTGTGTCGTCTTTTATTTCCAAACTTGCGTACTTTCCTATGCTTTTTCTTTCCATCAAAATGAGTCTCTTTCAAAACTTCTCTTTGTAACATCTTTAAAACCTTTTTATCTTGGGAGGACTCCATCAATGACTTTAAGTCTTTCAGAAGAGCACTAATCTTTTTACCAAAATCTTTATCATTTTTACCATGTTTTGATTTTACGTCTCGTTTTAGCTTCGAATGATGTTTCTTTGTCCCTGTCTTTTCTAAATACGAAAAAGACAGCTTCTTTGTTCCAAATTCATGAGGGTGGTTAATATATTTTTGCTCAAATCTTGTCTTAGTTTTGCTAGTATTCAACCTACTTATCAAAATGCAAGTACCATTGTCACAAGTATATCTTGGTTTTGAGCTCAATCCATTACTTAACTGTTTTCCATTTTGAAGAAGAGGATAAATTTTGGAAGTAACGTGATTGTCAGCATTAATCTCGTTAGGGTAACCAGATATCTTTAGGGTAGAATCCTTCAAAACAGGTGGAAATGAACTTATGTTGGAAAGAGTTGTAGATTTTATCTTCCAACTGAGACTTAGAAACTTATTTACAGGACTTTGTTCACTTTCAGCAACGATAGGTACACGAATATACTCCTTTGTTGTTACATTCGTTTTTAACTGGCTTACTAAAACCAAGGAGTCTTTTCTTGAAGACTTTGATGACCTTATTCGTGTTGCTGTGGTGGAGAGTCTTTGGCTGTGAGATTTTGTATTCATTCGAACCGGATGCATATTTTTATGTTTTTTACTCGTTTGGAAGTCCAAAGCACCATTGGCTTGTACGGTAGATGGTTTTGCAAGCGTTTTATATGGACTTTTATGTTCACCAGTGCGATTCACTTTTTCTAACATCTCTGACTGTCCATAGCTATAGAATACGATCCAGAAGCCGATAATAACGTAAACTGCAAAAGAACAGTAGCTTCGCATTAATTGATACGTTAAATACATTGCCGTGCTTTATTGTCGCATATCATGCTTACTATAGATATAAAATGCCCGCAAAAACTCCTCGAATTTCAAATTTCGAATTTCAAAGTACAAATTTCGCTACATTTTTGCATTTTTCATCGCTTTTTCTTCTTTGTAATAGAAAACAGCTCTCAGCCTAAAACGGTGTAGGTTAAAAAGCAGAACGTGAAACGCAACTGTCAAAACGCAACAAAACAATCGTGAGACAATGATCAAAAAAGTTCAATTTTGCATTGACAATGAGAATTCACATGTATTCCAAGAGTTTTGACAGTGGCTATTAGTAAACTTGTAGCCTCAATGCTTACACATTAACAAATGGTCGACATATTGAAGTGATAAATCACAGAATTGATCTACTTCTCAAATAAAGCACAGAATGTTTTCATCAACAGGAAGAAAAGCCGAGTGTTTTTCAAGACTTACTTGGCAGTTTATGAATGCTTGCCATATCTTCCTCGCCTCATGTGCATCATCTCCTTTGCCTATGCTGGTCATAAACAGTTCATTTTCCTAAACCTTGAATCAAGATGATAAAAAATATAAAAAACAAAATAAATCTTTTGATTAAAGTTTTGAAAAACATAAAATTTGTTACTATCATGCTTATTTCACGGGTTTATAATCATGGGCTGTTCATAGAATGGAAATCAGCTTCTGAAGTTTCAAAGTTGATGAAGCTATCGACTGGAATCGAGTCAAAAAATTTCCTTGATGCTTGTTGTAAAATGTGTATGTTTAGGTTCTGGTTGTCTGGCAGATTTTATATGACTGTGATTCTTCACTATTCTAAAACAAATGTTGACACAAGGTTTCTAAGAAAAGTTGTGATATCCAAATCGAAAATATATCTCTCCATGTAGCTTCATAACACAAGACGTATTTTGAAAATTCAGAGGAATCTGCAAAAAAGTATAAGAAAGAAGCTTAAAAGAATCACTTTAGGTACTGTGTGTATTTCCAAGGCCTCCTTACTATGTATGCACCATACCTAAAAGCAATATCTGACAATTTTATTTGAATATAGCATAATCCATCTAAGGTTTTCAAATTTCATGTGAAAATACGATGTAAAAAAAGTAATACTTCTATCATATGCTTGATCCAGATGGAACAGTACCTCAGGTGTGTGAAGGCGTTTTTGTATGTCATCATTTTCTAAGGTAAACTCCAACAAGTAAACAAAAGCTAGCTCATTACTCACAATTTAAATTGGTTTTCCTTTATGGCGAATGTTAAAGTATAAAAACAGCAGGTCCGTTTACTTCTTATTCACTTCACGTTAATAGGTTTGTTTACAGGTTCGTAAGTAAATATTCTAGTGCAAACCAGCGAATCAAAGAAACTGTGATTAAATGCGTTAAGGTGTTATATGCATGACATAATTTTGAACATTTTTGAAAGCGACTGTCTTCAACATCTTAAATGTCTTAACATTTTTTTAATTCAAAATTATGTTGTTAGACGAAGCTTGATAATCTCTGAAAGAAAATGACTAGAAATCCAGGAGTTGTTAATACTTGAAGGCAAAAAGTTTTATAATCGAGCATAGGTTGTCATTGTAAAATGGAAATGCTTCAAGTTTTGTTTTATGAAAATTTTCAGTTGATCACCAGACTATTTATGCCACAATTGAAGGGTTGGGTGCAAACTACCGAAATAAATCTTTTCACGGTAAATATCCTAAGGATATCCATCAAGAATCTATCCCATCTGCAGTGTATTATAGACCACTGCAGTTGAAAGAAACCTAAAACATACGGACAAACTGATCATTCTCCAAAAATATCGACCATTGAGATCAACGTATATGCATAGCTAGAAAAAAGGAAAAGCTTTTTAACTAGCTGCAAATGATTATAAGGATTTTGCCAGTTTTCTGTTCACCCTAAGTATTCAATCCTGTAGTCAGAGGCATGTTAGTAAAAAATAAACAGCAAACATTTTCAACCAATTAATTATAGAAATATATCAAAATGAGGGATTATAGTGTGTAGCAGTCCATTTGATAGCTAAGCGAACTCGAAGAGGAAACAATTAGAAATAGTATTTAGATGTCACAAGAGGTACCACAAGAATCAACCCTTAGTACTGAAATGTTCAATATTCGACGCAGTATATCATTTTACTATAAAAGGGAAAATTTTTTGCAAATCAACCACTCAAGATCAGTTTAAAAAACCCATTTGTAAACTACTAGCCTTAAACTGTGATTAATAATTAATTTTGTGTAGGTGAACAACTTGTTGTTAGAATATTGTAGCATGTTCACTTGATATCGAGGCCAAACTAAGTGCCTCACATTCAAGATCTAACTTGTTTTTAGAATCTGCCTCGCAATGTTTATCATATCGTTGTGAAGAAAAGATTTAAACAGACGAAAATTCATTGCTATATGATTATAGTAATACATTCACAAGCGGATAGCACCCTCTTTCACATGACTGACAATTTCCTGGTTATATGACTGAGTCACTAAGTTTTGAACTGAAGGCAGCATCAGACATATTTCAGAGAAGGAGATATGCATAGTTGTATAAAGATTTGCCCAATGTTAATATTTTTAAGCTACATAGTGGAAATATCTTCTGCTCAATAGGCTTGTCACAGTTGTTGAAGGCAAAAGACTGGCAATTAACTCCCACATTCTTGCCATTTTTAGCGTAGCAACAAAAGTTTTGAAATGTTTGACATTCTGGCATTTTCTGACCTAAGCCGAAAGCTAGAAAGAAGCGCTATGACTAGAATGAAAAGCAAGGAAATACTAAGCAATAATCTTTATAGTTAACATATCTATACTTATCGTTCTAACATTTTTTGATCGTTGAAAATTGTCGATAGCAACTTATTCATTAACGAAGTAATTTCAGTTGTCATCATGAAGAAGATCTTGGAATGAAAATCTATCAAGCATTACAGTAAAGCAATGCAAAGGAAATTTAAAAGTTATTTATTTATAAAAGTGCAAGACCGCAAATAGCTTTTAATTGCATTGTCTACTTTAAGTCAAGCTAACAGCACAACCATAAATGTAGGATACTGAAAAAAAATGAGC
Source organism: Rhopilema esculentum (assembly GCF_013076305.1). The sequence continues at coordinate 4,164,461 of NW_027018659.1, forward strand.
CAATCTCTCTGGGTAATGGCATTCAAAAATATGTAGAGAAAAAGTAGACGGAAGACACGAGAAAGGGTGATGCAGAGAATTATCTCCATCATGGAGCAGTCCAAGAAAGTCAATGTTGTGTTATGTTGGTCTCATATATGTTGATATCTCTCTTGCATAAAGGATATGCTTGGCTATTTTGCTATGTGCTGCAGAAATTTACGGCAATAGCTCAATAATTTATGATTTGCATCCAAAAAATTCGTTATAGTCTAGAAGTAGTCCTGGCGTAATAATGACCGGAGTTTTATTTGCTCGCAGCCTTGTGTTCAAATTTCTTTATAGAGAGCGAGTTAGCTTTTATGGCAGTGGAATAGTTCAGTTCTTCAGCTGGTGGCATCTTTGCCATGAATTTACACGTGTTATTCTGAGCTTCTACAAATTGCCGATAAGAAACATGGTATCCCTTGGTCACATGCTTTGCGTATTAGGGGTCAGTTTGCTGCGCAGCGTTTCACTTCTGAGGAGGAGATCCTGGATGAAAAGTATAACTACTTTATAATGATAGCGATTTGGACTATGCATCGGTTAATAGAAGAAAACCGGCCGTGACTAGCCAAGCATTGAGAGCCCATGAGCAACCTAGGCCTGATATAGATGAACGGTCCGCTGCACAGCGCTTCTAGACATTGCAGCGAAGCCTGTATGATTTCACTGGGCACTCAATACAGACACCTGTGTGTTTACAGGTCGAGGTCTAGGCCAGGGTCAAATGCTTGCGATTCGCTCATGCACCCAAATGATTTCGAAATAATGTCAGTCGGCAGCCCCTCTACGGCCTTGATGCTTACATGAATTATTATAAAATTTAGAAAAGACGAGATTCAAGACTAGGATACAGCAAAAGTAAGTTTTTTGGGTTATATATTTCTTGGGGATTTCTGTGCAAGTTGTTGAGGTTTCGTGTCAGTTTGGAAAGTGGAAAGTGAGTAAAGACAGTTATGATAATGGATAGCTCAGCAAAGTTATAAACACATCAGAACAAGGAACCATGCACCCAAGCCCAGGAAGATACGAGGCAGTGCCAGCAACTGCAATACTAGATCTTGATTTTGGAGATAAGAGAAACGAAGATATATTTTCTGGAAACGAAGTATCATAAAGCTGCTTATGTTTCAAAAGGTCTTGGATCTTTGGTGCATGGGCAAATTTATAGTGATTGCTAGCTACACCGGAATATAATGTGTGATAATGTAACAGTTTGACATTTTATGTTCACGATTCACAGATTTTGACTTTAACGGTAATCTAAGGAAGTTTTGCTGCAAAGACACGACATAAGGTAAAACATGCGGCCAAGGAATTTAAAGCAACCTCCCAATTTTTATTACTTTAAGTGTGAATAGTTTTTCAGAAACACCGGAGCTCGTTATATATTCATGGGACGTAGAATGTCAGTTTCATATACAAATTTTTTCTTTGAATCGCCAAGTCAACATTTAACAATAACCTTAGGTTTTTTTCTAGGAGCATATTCAAATTTAAAATTCTCGTATCAAGATAGGGTTTGGATGTGTGAGCTGCACAGAAATTGCAGTAACGGCCAAGCTGTTGCTTTTGTAAAATATTTAGGCAGTACAATTTAGAAAACAATGCCAATTATAAGTATTTCAGGCAATTTTCAGGTATAAGCTAATTTCAAAAAACGCTGGGCGACTTTTCAACATAATCATAGATCATAATTCTAAACTTATTTGAAAGAAAAACAATATACACCTTTAAAGAAGATATTCTTGGATTTTTCAATGCATGCTGGACGTCCTTCTGCACAAAGAAGATTGGTAACATTTCAAGTGCTGTGATGAAATGGATGTCTCTAGTAGAAATGAAAGAGCAAAAACCGATTATAACGAGATCATGAAGTGGACAGATATGAAGTTGTCCTTATCCATTTATCAATCAACATAAGCCAAAAAATTAGCGTGTGAGTGGAATCACACTCACTGATTGGTCAATTCTTGATTGAAAGATGGCTTAAGCCCCTTAAGTATCTGTCAATTGCCTTTAAACACATACAAGCACTCTAACCTTTTTCCATTGAGATCACAGCGCAGCACATGTATTATAAAAGAAAACCCTCTTGTGTATAGAACATAATAGTTCTAAAGTTGGACATAAGTGTGTACAGCTCCATCTATATGGAATCAAGCACTATAAAACGGCTGTTCTGTGATCTCAAGTATTAAATTGCCTATACGGGACGTAAAACCCAAAGAGCTTATTACAAGAATATTTTCGAATAGTTAGAATAATAATAAGAAGAAAAATCTTCGCAGATTTTCAAGAATATTTTTTGGTAATCTCTTTCAGGGCCGCTCAAGATGAGGCCATTACATCTCCTAATTTTTTGCTGCGCAGTTTCAGGTTGGTGTCATTAGCAATTTTTTTCGAGAACTGATAAAAAATTGAACAATTTCGCATAAACTCATAAATTAAGAAAAACAGATATGTACTTAACTACAACAATATATGAAGAGTTATTCCATTTTCGTTTACACAAAAGAGTTGATGCTAAAGAATCTTTGGCATTAGCTGTTTTCCTCTTTCTTTTAGATACAGATAAATAAACTAAAATTTTCGTTTTCATTTTCAGCATCATTTGCGAAAATTCTCATCCAAGACGGTAAGAAACTTTCAAATTCAAGCTTTATTAAATTTCAACAGTTAAACTGAAGCTTCGAGTATTGAATGTGGGATAGGAATCAGGGAATCAAACAGAGTAGCAAATACCTCGTTACTTTGGAAAAATTTGGAAACATTTATAAGTTCTCAGCAACCGTGAAATTTTGAGAGAGGAAATTTTGTCATAGAACAAAGCTGAATATTTAGATTGCCTGCAAATAACAAAACAATTCATATAGAATGACAGGTATCATTTTCATAAAATAAATATTAACGGTTTTTTAAAACAGAAAAGGAAATATGGTAAAGAATCAAATTCGGAAATTTTATAAACTGTCACAGATCAATTTGATCAAAAAGACACGAAAAAACAATTTAACAAAAATGCCTCTATCACCATACTATCACAGTTGATAACAAAGTACTTGAGGTGAAACAAATCGGCTTTCTCTTTCAACAACAAAATATTTATTTCAGTGAAAAAGTACACGTAGCGAAATTCCGATTGCCAGCTTTTTACAAAAATAAAGATTTTAATTCATGAGTTATCTTCACAGGAGAAAAAGAAATAAAACTACAAAAACGAGGTGGTGCGGAAATCATCGGCATTGCCACAAGTGAAAAAGATTCAGGAGAATCTGGCACTACCAGAAGTAAGCAGATCATATTTTTGTACAGAATTTTAGTACACTATTAATCGCTGAAAATTTCAGAGAACCGTCTCTACGCGTAATCTGGACAAATGACCAGGCATATTGCATGGTATTTGCCATCAGCCATTATCTTCGAAGGAATTTTTCAATTCTCTTTGCCCACTGGCTCCGAGCACCCATTATCGGTTCCCAAAAGTTAATCTAACTGAAAATTGTCCAAAGATATGAAAATTTCAACCCTTTTCAACGAACTTCGAATAAAGAAGATTGAGATAAAAACTTAGGGAAACATTTGGACATTTTAAAATTTCGGACAGCATAAAAATTCATCCAGGGGAATAAATATTTATGATAATTTGCAGAATAAAATCTGCTATGTCTACTAAGCCAAGACCATTCGAACATTTGTTATAAACCAATATTGTCCCGTTTTAACAGAGCGACTCGTCGCGTACTTGGACTTCGAAAAATTCAATGGCGCAACTGCTTCAGATGAATCTGGATTTGACAACAACGCACAGATGTCGACCGGTGCCCTCGTTGCTAAGATCCCAGACAGCAACTGTGGCAACGTCGCCTACCTTTGGTGTGTAGACATTAGTTTCCAGAGCACCGAATTCCAAGCCAAGCCCAAGGTGGCCGTCACTGTCGCAGCATGGATCTACCTTGTGAAGATCGATGGCTCTCACTCAATCTTCCACACCGTTGGAGCCACTCACCCAATGGGTCAATATCATTTTGAGGTCAACTACGGCAACGTGCGTTGGTTCCACAGAAACGAGAGCCAGAACGTCGTGTTCGAAACTGAGGCTCATGCAGTCAAACCACGTGAGTAGATTGTTGCTGACGATGAGGTTAATTCTTATTGATAGTGATGGTGCGTATATCCGTCGTGTTAAAGGCAATAATTAGTTAAATAGCAACCTAGAGGAAGATGTCTAGAAGTAAAAGGGCCTGAAGGCTCCAAGATGATTTGTTTCCTTGACATTTCAAGTGAAATCCTAATAAGGAGTATCTCATAAAGTAAGTAATAAGAGAGCTTCGTAAACACTTTACGTAAAATCCATTTCTCATTTTCAGACGAGTGGACCCATATTGCTGGTACATACAACGCATCAACCGGATTCGCCAACATCTTTATCAATGGAGAGATCAAGAACCACTCAGTTGGCAACGGTTACCTATCACGTGACTGGGGAGCAGAGGCCAAGATTGGCAACAACAAGATGAACAGACCACTCAGCGGTCTCATTGACGAGTTTAGGATATATAACTATGCCTTGAGCCCAGAGGAAATCAAGCAGCTTTTTGAGAAGTGCAAGTTCGGATCTGGAGGTAAGAAAATTTGAAAATCAAGTGCTACATTTTTGCAAATAAAGTAGGATGCTAAGATAATTTCCTACACGAAACCTCTCTCGGGTTAAAAAGAAATTTGCTACAAAGAGTAGTAGCGTTTATTGCATACACAAATGCTAATGAGACACATTATGTCTTTCAGCCAATAACCTGAACGAGAAGACTGGTGGTGGAAGATCCGATGGTATTGCAGGAATTGCTGGAGATGGAGGAGCTGGCGGGGAAAGCAAAAGCGACGTAGCGGCGGATGAAAAAGGGCCGAGTGCCGACAATAAAGGTAATGAGATCGACCAGTAAATATTCTGAAAGCCACAGACAGAAGTAAGATAGAAAGACTTATTGAAAAAACGATGTTTTCAGTAAATTCCAAGGGGGAAACTGACAGTTACACACACTAACATATAACCGTTACTGTAAGTTGACTCTCAAAGACAACCAGTTGTCTTCAAGGAAGTGTGTCGTGCAAATAGAATACTCGAGGGATTGGAACAGTCTCAACCAATAAACATACAACTAGATTGGTATAAGCCAATCAACTCACAGAACAGCTGAATTAATTTCAGCATTTCGTGAGCAGTTTAGACAATCTTGCTTGCAACCACAATGTTTTAAAAGATGATACAGCGATTAAAAGCCAAAAATCCAGAATCTTTAGTATAATCTTTGATCTTCAAGAAAGCTCGATCTCAAACCAATGCTCTAAACCAACATATATACAAGATTCACTGTATCTAATGATAACGTAATCATTCAAAATTATATTCTCTGCTTACTTAATCTCTTTAGATTTATGTGAAAACATTCTGCTAATTGAAACTAATAAAAATAAAATTTCAACTTCTAGCCTTATAACTTTTAACCCTATAATGCTAACCAACTTCGATCTTATAGTTGAATTTAAACCTGAAAAAACAAAAGGGAAGGCCAAAGAGCAAGCCTCGGAATCGAGCAGCAATAACAACAACAGCAACAGCAACAACAACAACAACAGCGAATCGAGCAAAGATTCAGTGTTAAAGAAATCGACCATCCATACATAACCATGAACTTTCCAAGAAATAAATGACAGCATAGATTATTTCTATGAAATATCTTGTAATCAAGCTATAATTAGCCTGGAAACAGGATGAGAAACTGAAGGACAAATGAACCATTCTTGACGTAGGGAAATTGTAACTATAACTTTGGGATATACTGTGGGCGGCAGAGGAGAAGAGCTGATGCAATATAATAAATATATAGCTCGTATTAGAATTGGAGACATTTTTCACAGCATGATAACCACTAATAACCTAGATTATAGGGATCTTGTATAAAGATTCATCTACCGTTTAAAACCAAATGTTGCATTTAGATGACTGGAAAAACTTATAATATTATACTTGGATTTTGTTCGAAACTCAAAAATTGTAATGTAAAAAGCTCTTCGACTGCGGCTGCAAGAAAAAGGGCCATTCAAATATGAGGCTTGGTACAGCTTCAACCACAAATAAGAGCTATGATACTATTCGAATTTGCAATGTTTGGTTTATAATAATTAATCGCATTTTGATTAGATGAGATAACACTTTTTACAACTAACTGACTAATTTCTGCTTTTTTTTCCTTCTCACTTCTCACAGTTCGGCGATCAGAATATTTTAAAAAAAATTGATTACGAAATTGACCAGAAATTACCAAAATTGGCGTTAACCTGCTAATCCGCATCATATACTTCTGAGAAAATTTTGGAACATTGAGAAGTATTATAAACCAAAACTATTTCGGCAATCTTAGAAAAAGTTACAGGAAAGTAGCCAAATTACCATTCAGTATAGTGCCTTAAAAGATCGGATTTTGCAAAGAAATAAACGAACAGCCATTATCGATACAAAATAATACCATAGTGAAAATACAAAGGGTAAATGATTTTTGCTGCAGCTTCAGTTTTTTAGAGTAAGAAGTTGAAATACAAATCACCCAATGAAGCACAGCAAGAATTCTGGAAAATTTATTCATGACTAAAGAGAACACACGCGACATTTGTTGTTTATCTGCTGTAAGATTCTCTATCAATGCAAAAATATTAAATATAAAAGCTAAAAATATGGAGCAAAAAAAACGGCGATCGAGAATCCAAAAAACTGACGAGATCCTGTAGATAGTTAAGTGGGTCTTAGGGCACCTTGAAAAATACAGTCATAGCAGATTACCTGTCAATACCATAGAAAATAGCAAAGAATAACAGAATAACATAAAAATGGAAAAGAATAAAAGTTAAGATGATAATGGTTAACACAATTATCATAAAAAACTCACGTGTTCTTGAATGTTCTTTTTCTCCAGGTGATGACCAGCAAACGGCGACTGCATCTTAAACGAGAATAAAAAGACTGGAAACTAATACTCTACTCTTCATTGAAGATTAGTCTTCACCGGAAGAATCAGAAAGTACGAAGGACCAACACTGATACTGGAAAACTAGACATTTCTTCATGTAGATACTTATATGCCAAATTTGCAATGCAAATAGGAGATTTATAAAGACTTGACATTTATTGACTTGAGAAAGAATTATAAAACTATTCAACAATTCTTCAGCACTACTAAAAATTACATCGAACTCTAAAAGTTATTATCAGAAAACTATAGCTATCTATTTTGGCCACAGATAGGAACAAACTTTAAGAGACTGATGGGTATTATTTATTATTTGGGACAATTTAGACATTGTGTAGTCTAGCTGTTTTATGCTGGGATATTTATCTTTTTTGGGGATAACGTGTCAGTTACTAGATTTTGTAAAAAGGATATCTATTTTCGTTCTCATAAGTAAAGCATCTTACTTTTGTCTGTTTCACAATTTCTGTTGCCATAGTTTGTGACATCTCTGATAACAGAGCGGGATTGCTCCCCTGTCTGAAACAACACTCTGAAAGAAGAAACCTTTTGAAAGTGATTTACCACAAATAATGTAATCGCCAATGAAATGATATCTTATATCACTGTTTAAGAGGAACCTACAGAAGTGACAGCTTGCTCGTGATATCAATTTATCTCTGTTAAAATCACAGAATATCAACTCAGTTATTGAATACAACGTAGAGAATTTGTTTCTCTTTGGCATAGAAATATTTTAGACAAAAATAGTCTACTATTATTGTTCTGATTCTGCACTGATCGTTAACAGGATCATTTAAAAATTCCGAGATACCGCTGCGTTACTCTATCGTTAGTTTGAGCTGTTATTAAGAAGCATTTATCAAATTATAAGATATAAGAAAACTCTTGTAAAATTGAGATAATTTCATCGCTTTTTTGTGAAATTTTTTTAAAAACAACCAATGCAATGAGCGATGCATTTGACAGTGCATATTTTTAAAACGAAAGTGCAATACTTACAGGCGAAACAATCATTGGACTTTAACAACCAGGACACGGGTAAATGGGCTTCTTAAAGTCTCTCTAGATGACGTCCTTTTGATCCATGTCCAGTGTAAATACGTTTCGTTCATACTTTTTATGCATCCGCCTTTTACCAACACATACACGATGCCCTCTTTAATATATATATATATCAAGCTTAATTGAAAAACAAGGGAACAGTCTAGCTGCTTTTGGTGTACAAAAAACTGGCATTGGGACTAAAGCAATGAAGAGCTTGCACATAGGTCTTTGAAAGTCCTAATGAGATTGCTGTTGAAAGCAATATTCATTGTGATCTAAAAGCTAAACGCGGGGGTCATATAAAATTAAACAAACTGGTGTAAAAGACAGAACTAGAAGCTTGATTTCTCTTTTTAAGGTGTATTTGGCGTATATTTAAACCTGAATTTCTAAAGAAAAATAGAAATTATGGGCTGCGTAATGAAAATTCCTTGACACGCAAGATAAAATGAATGAGATATAGCGAAAACGTATGAAAGTGTTTCCACAAAGTGTCAGAGGGCTTGTGAAAGGATAAAAAGCTGGCATTTGCAATGAGCAAACTATTATGTTATACAACCATTATGCAGCACAGTATTCTGCTCGCGAGTAAAATATCATGTGATCACTTCACGAGATGGTTGAGATAAGTATGGTCAGCAATCAGGGCATGAAGCTTTTATGTGATCACTTAACGAGAAGGCTGTGAAAATTATGGGCAGACATTAGGATGTGAAGCTTGCATGTGACCACTTCGCGAGGTGGTTGTGACAAGTATGGTCAGCCATTAGGATGTGAAGCTTGCATGTGACCACTTCGCGAGATGGTTTTCACAAGTATGGTCAGCCATTAGGATGTGAAGCTCTTTTTTGTGACCACTTCGTGAGATGATTGTGACAGGTTTGACCAGCAATTTAGATGTGAAGCTTTTTGTGATCATGTCTCGAGAAAGATGCGACAGATATGACCAGCAATCAAGATTTGGAGCTCTCGTGTGATCAACTCACGCGATGGTTGTGACAAGTATGACCAGCAATCGGGAAGTGAAGCTCTCATGTGATCACTTCATGAGATAGTTCGTTATAATCAAACTGCAAAGTCTAACCTTGCATAAACCAATTCACTGACGATGAGCAAAAATTCAGGAGGTTTATTCTTAGGTTCATTCAGATCCAAGAGGTTTAATCTTATTGAATAGGTTTAACAGGCTACACTTGATTGAGATATGCTGAAAACAAAAACTCTTCTCTTCCATTGGCAATCTATTTGACTAGTAATGTTATCAAATATAAACCTGGCACTCGAATTGAATGCTATAAAAATATACATGCAAACGACTTCAATTCTTCATTCAAAATACATTGCTTAAAATGCTAATGTGAATTTCAATTACAAGATAAACATTTTAAATCACTGAAAGAAGGATAAATTATTCACGATAAATAGACTTAGACATGTTGCAGATTATCAAAAAACAATGACATATCGCAAATATAGGAATTTATGACAAGACTTCATTATATTGAAAGGGAAAAGATGTAGTTATGAGACTTCTGGGAGAAACCGAAAGCCATTCATATTCAATTTGATATTGATTTGAGGACTGGAAACGAATTCAACGATGACGTCATAAAGCTAGATCTTTGGTTGTTGATGTCTTTGTGACAATAAGTTGCAACAATGCCAAGCCAATAATTTTAGGTAAACCCCATATAATACAAAGCGTGCACGTACCACAATATACTGGCAAAACTGTTGTTTACACGGAGAAATTATTATCAAATTCGTTTACAACAATGCTAACTTATTCAATGGGAAAAGCGGATAAATACACCTATTTAAAGTCGCACAAAAATACATCTGAGAAGCCAATTCTACAACATCTAGAATAACGCTACGCTTTTGAAATTCTATTGCTTGATAAATGGAAGTGCAGACAGTATTGGGTAATTCTTTAATCAGGACTCTCTCTAAAGTTAAATTCCTATTAAGTTAAAGGTATTTAGTAACTGAAACGATGGAGTCTTTAGCATTGCCTAAGAACCCGTTTCAATTTGATATTACTGGGACTTATTTTGAAGATTAATGCTGAAGTTAATCCTCTGATGAAAATCACATTTATTCTCTGATCTGATTCAAATACCATAAGAAAATCGCAGAAATCTAAGGGATAAACTGTATCTAACCTGAAATAATAGCGAAGGATGAAATTTTGAGCGTTGAGAAAAAAGCTCATTTAAGAACCCATATCTTAGCTGTCTATAGAAATTTCAAGTATCTAAGCATAAAAATTTTCCCTCATCAGAAATATACTGGTGTCCAACTTATTTTTTGCTACAGCCACACTTATTTTGATGCGAGAATATATAGCAATCAACTGTCAATAAAATTGAAAGAGCGACCAATACAAACACTGCTCACGGGCCAAAAACTCACGTGAATACGGAAGCTGGAACAAGGGATTCTGCTGTACCTGCAGCAGGCCGCATATCTTGGTTTTCCAAGAAATGCAACGGCTTCTCTACTATGTGTCCTTGTAAATTTCTTAGAAGCTGCCTGGCGGAAGTTGGATCACTTTCCGCAAGTCGATTACGACTCTGAAACGAAGAAAATGATCAGTTTATAATCTAGTTTCTCGTTGGAATGCAGTTGGCAACGAATAGATTCAAGAGCAAATGCATAGTTCTAAAAGCCACTGAATATTCTTACAAAATCTGCTCAACTGATTATTTAAGAGAAAAAAATAAATAGTGGCTAAATTATTCTGTAATTTAATAAAGCCTACAGTATCAATACTCGTGTATTGCTACAGTATCAATATCAGCAAAAAGTTGGCGGCTTTGGCCCACAAGCTAACAAGCAGATGCTCACTCTACTAAGATAGCTTTGATGCAAAATTTGCAAAATTGACATTATGAATAAAGAATACCATGTTTGATGCATTAAACATCGTTTAAAAAGCTTTTTAGGCATTCACAGTAATATAAAATTGCAGCGCTTTGTCAATATTAATTCACGCCTCAATTGTTTTGGCTATCAGGCCTCAATTTAAATCATAAGATACTGGTAAAGAAAATATTAAAAACAGCAATTGCTACATCAGTGACACTGTGATACACGGCGAATGACGCATGACTTACATTATATTTTGCTATATTTGAAAATGATTTGACTTCATTGCTCGGCATACATCCGAATACCTGGGAAGAAGTTCAGCTGTTGGTAATTAGAACGGCAAGAAGTCCTTAAAAGCTCTTGCGCAGACGACATGCCTACCGGCAGCTGTCTTGTGAAATTAATTGTGTTTTGTATTTTCATGCAGTACGATATAAGACCAGTTTTGAAAACGAAGCCGCAAAGCATGCCGGCTATATAATAAGTTCAAAGCAATTTGGCGGAATTGCAGTGTAAAAGAGAGTTCAATGAGCATGAATGATGGCAAGGTTCAGCAAAAGTTCAGATCTCAAAGAAATTGATAGCATTGCATGTTGACACAGCAGTCTTGAAAATCTTAAAAATATTTCCCACAAATAATTAAAGCCTATCTAAAGGCAAATGTTTTTAAAGTAATGGCTAATGAAGAGCTTCAAAAGATTTTCTTACATACGCTTATTGTGTAGAACAGAATGGCTCTAAATGGCAACTCCGAGTTTCAACATCAATATGATTATTACGTGAACTGTTCAGGCAACATCAGGCAATGTAAGAAAATGTTAAAAAAATTGAGTTTAAAACTTTATAGTATCAATTTATGCTGCTATCATTTCAAACACTCTGGGAATTCAGTTCACTTGCATACAAGTACCTTTAGGCACAGAACTGGAAATAGGCAGAAGGGTATCTCTCGACGGTTCCTTTGTTTTCTTTTGAAGCCTGAGTCAACAATAGAATTTTATAATTCTCCTTTAACCTCGATTTCATTAGACGAACTTAGCCATGACAAACTATCATTCATTTATCTGATAGTAAACGAATTAACATGCAGTCGAATCTCTAATAGCGACCACCTCCGATTAGCGACCACCTCCGAATAGCGGCCACCTCCCAATAGCGGCCACAGACTTTCAGTCCCGAACGCTTGTGAATGTTTTTAGCAAACCTCCGAATTACGGCCACCTCCCATTAATGGCCACCAGGCCTTGGATCTCAAAGTTGCAGCTATTAGAGGTTCGACTGTAATTGAATTTGTTCACTGACATGGGGCATTTTGTTTCAATAAAGTTGTCTTCTTTCATTCTTATTTTAAATTTCCCCGGCAGATACACGCTAAGCCTCGTATAAGTTAACGCATGCGCTAGAAATTTTAGGCTTCATCAGATGGGAGTTCCCCTTCTGCCTCATTCCTATTCTGTGCTCCAGGACTGGCGCCAAGTTGCGTCATTATGCTCCCCGGCTAAGTTCATTTGATGCTGATAGTGTTACTACTACAGACAATGGAAAAAAATTAATTAACTTTTTACCTCTTCGTATATCTTAGTATTTTCTTCAGCTGCTGTCCTCCAAAAGTTCTAAATTTGAGATTTAAAAGACTTCAATATTTGTATAGGTGTAACGTAGATTTACTTACAATATATAAATATATACATAGGCACTAATTCTGGCATAATGTAGAATGCGAAATAACAGATAAAAATAAATTGACTTAATTGAAATACTCAGTTAATCTGCCAACGGTAAGACAGCACAATTGGTCACTCATCATAAGGCCCTTCGTATATCGATATTCAAACTTTTATGCAAGGCAAGTTGCTTTTTAGAGAATATCCCTACGCCTACTATGGTTTACAATGGAATGCATAAGAGAAAAGGTTGACATTAAATGGTGTGTTTGGGAACATAAAACAGAGTGGCCTAAACTAGCTTCTTATTGCTCACACTGTGTGAGTACTAAGTAGGGCTAAGTGCCGACTGATCAAAGATTGATCTTGGCTACGAGATAATATAATCGTGTGTGTTGTTTTAAAAAGAGCAGGCAAAATCACAAAATGAAAAAAATATATTTAGTTTAACACTGTTCATATATACCAAGGGCCTACAGTGGGAAAAACAGTGTCTTTACTTACAATCATTTCATCCGAAATCGGGTCAGCAACACTACGTTCTGTGTCCGACAATAAGCCGAGATGTTCCCTGAACAACCACTTTCTTAGGGTATGGGCAAATTGTCCTGCTTTGTAGTGTTTTCCGTCCATTTGTGAGTCGACCTATGAAAGGGAGGATTCGTCAGTAACAGTTTGAACAGATATACAATGGCCATGAAACAAAGTATATGCACGATCATTGGGATTGAAGTGACAATCAATCATAAATCGCACGAAAGTTTATACGGTTTAATACGATAGATTGACTAAAATAAATGGACTATTGTGACACAACTCTTAGTTTCATATGTAAACAATCATCAGGTGTATAATTCGCCAATCAATCATATTTTCAAGGAAAAGTTGTTATTATGTCATGTAAAACATAACATAACATAACATAACATAACATAACATAACATAACATAACATAACATAACATAACATAACATAACATAACATAACATAACATAACATAACATAACATAACATAACATAACAAGCAATTAAGTATACCGGCTGGAAAAACTGAAAAATACATAAAAAACATTTATGACGGTAAACAATGTCTTGGCATAACAGCACGTGAAAATGGCATTGAAAATAGTAAACATTTCACAACATACTACTAAAAGCGCAACAAAATACAACAAACTTTCAAAACACAGTATCCTGACGTTTAATACTCTGAGGAGTGTCAGACGAAAAAGCTTTTAGTAGTATGTTGCTAAAAGTTTGATTTTTTCAAAGCCATTTTCTAATTTATGACTTTATCTTACAGTGAAAATGAGGGACTCTTCAATGAAAGGAACGATTCCCAGTTCATAGGATAATGATTGCTTGACATTTGGCCAATCGAATGGGCGATTGATCCTCTTGGTTTTTTCCATTCACATCCAGATGTATCATTTGTTGTTTTTGTACCTTATTTACATTCCAAACGCTGATGGGTGTTTGACATGGGAATTTCATTTTATAAACGAAAGAAGTGACTAATCGCTAAACCATAAATTTTTCAAGACAGTTAATCGTAAAGACAATGTGATGCAGAAGATATTGAAAATACTCGAATTGCCCCCCTTGTATAAGCCCCCTTGGATTATATTAATCTAAAAACTGCCGAAACTAAGGACATGTTCACATGAAGTGGGCTAGTTTCTGCAGGTGAGATCGTATACGCATGTGTTTAAATGAGGACGCGATTTATCCCACTTAGATGGGATGGCCTCTTATTTGAAAATTGTAAATGAGGTTTTTTCAGTTTTTGGCGCCACAGTATTGGATATAAGTTTTCCTCAATGGCGAATAACAATTGAATTCCTTTTCTGACCGTTCAGTTATACTTTATGCTCAGATTCATACTTCAGTTACACGTAATTCTGATTTTGTGTTCGATCTATCAAAGTATGTGGTCGATATGTTAGTGTCATTTCAATTGAGGAAACGTTTGAATTCTCTAGGTTTCTGTACGCTTTTACTACAGTTTTAGCAGAAGAGCCCGAACTCTTGCTGCTGATTCATACGACATTACCATTTGGTTTAGTTTGGCGCCAACTTTCTCTACGCAAGCGCAATGACTTTCAGTGAGTGGGGTAGCCCACCTGATTGCGTTTACATGGACAATTTCCATTCCACCTGACGCGGATCCCAGCTGATGCGGATCCCAGCTGATGCGGATCCCACCTGTCCTTCTCGCGGATCTCACCTGAGCGGGCTGGCCCATTCTCCATGTAAACGCAAATACAGGGAACAAAGGAATCTATAGAAAGCACGGACCCCACTTGAGTTGACCAGCCCACTTCATGTGAACAGGCGCCAACTAGCATCCAAGGGGAGCAGGGGGGGGGGGGGTTCAACTAACTGGAAATGCATACCATTTCCGTATCCTGAACAATGATTGCAATTTCTGAATCTCGGTTCCCCAGCATACTTCTGTCGTTGATGTTTGCTATGAAAATTCAAAGAATCAGCTACATTATGTGAGATTTTTACAACTGGCAATCGGCATTTTTTCTGTATGATTTTCTTATAAAAGACTTCGCAAAGGACCAAGCTAATCCGATTTTGAAAAGCACGCTGAATTTGAAGATTGGGAAATTCAAAGCACGATTGACCAAGAAATCCATGATTTCCTCTTACCCGTATTTGCCAGCGGGGGCTGGTTAAGACTGATGAAGCTGCTACATTCTTACAATTCCTTGAAACATTTTTGAAAACAGAAACATTTGATCTGGAAATTCTTACCAGGCATTACTTATTCAAAATCATTTTTCTATATTTTTTAACAACATTGTAGCAATTTTCCCTTAAGAAAGATTAGATAAATAATCAATAAATAAAAGTGTCATTCACCTGAACCAAGTATAACAAAACGATCATCGACAATCATCAATTTGCTATGAACGTAGATTGCTTCAGTAACCTACGATGTAAAAACTCCGATATAACATGTTGGCGAGAAGTGAAAGAGCAAGAGTTGACCGTATCACAATGTATTTCTTTTCACTTTGAGTGAAGGAATGCGGCCACAGAGTAGCATGACTAAAGTGAGCAGATACATGTACAAAAGAGGCGTGGTTACAGAGGCTACAAAGTGCTATTTGTTGGGATACAAAATGAGCTGGAAATAAAACTCGTTTTTCAGGTTTCATACTTCATTTCAGGTTATATATTTCAAAACTCCAGGAGCCAAATTTTGAGAAAAATATCCCAAAATATCCCACAAATATCACATAAAAAGGAAATATTCTGTGTAATTGAGCACCAAATGGGTTATGATGAAAATGTTGGCGGAAAACTTACCCACAAAAAGAACAGGTTAAATTGCAAAGGAAAGTATTGAAAGCCTTTTTCACCTACCAGTTTTCCTTGGAGGTCTTCGTAAGTCCTCAGCCCATGAAATCGTATGTATTTACAAGGATCTTCCACTGTAAGACGGAAGATCAACGAAATTGGTTACCAATTAACATAGATTTATACATAACAAATAAAATTAAGATGCGTCTAATGACGAATATTTTGAAAAGTTTGCAAGTAAGAAATTTCTTCGCCTGTTTTGCCATTTTATTTTTTTTTGAATAAAAATATTGTTTATAAAATTATTTAGATTCAGAATAAACAAACTTTTAAGAATACCGTAAATCCTCGAATTGGCCCCCCTCGAAAAAGCCCCCTCCCCTTGAATAAGCCACCACCCTAAAACTACAAATTGTCAATAAGCCCTCCCCCTAGAATAAGCCCCCACTGCTACAATAAATTCTCGAATTGGCCCCCCTTGAATTGTTGATTTTTGCCATCTAAGGTTGCCTATGGCATTTTATTGAATTACCACAACAAATTCATACTTTTGGTAGTAATTAATTGAGTGCTCATAAAGAAATTCCTACTGAAATAAACGAGGTCTTTTAATAATGTCTTCTTAATGTCTACAATAATTTTATAAGCCCCCCCCTCTCGAATAGGCCCCCATTCAAAAATATAAAAAAATAAGCCCCCAGGGCTAATTCGAGGATTTACGGTATTCTAAGAATAGTGTTCAGCTTCAGCTCATACGAGTAGCATTTTTCAGCAGTTGCGATGGTCAAAACACAGCATCGAATGACTGACATAACTCGCTTTATCAGAAGAATGAAATATCTATTAACTATATTCCCATGAAACAAAAACAGATTTGAAAAATAAGAATACTCTAAAAACATATTCATGGCAAAATTTTTTTAACAATATTAAGCTCGCACTAAAATTATAGTTATTTTACAAAAAATGTAATATTCAGATTTTTTTCTATAAATTTATATAACTTAACGTAGAGTTATGTTCCAGTTGTGTAGAATTCTTAATATCAAAGATGACCTGAAACCTTCGCAATTTAAAGTCATTACTTAATACCTCCTTTTCCTTTAAGCAATTCGTAAATAGATTCAGGGCTTCGGCAGATGGTCCTATAATTCCAGTGCTCCACAATCAGCTTTGCTGAGCCACTTGGCTGGCCTATTTCACCTAGACATGATATGTGACGTCAGAACTCTAATTCTCTTTATCGATAGTATAATAGGATTTGTAAAATTAACTAAGAGAAAATGTGTGCAAGTGACACAACCATAAAAGGACACAAACCTATTGCTAGTTTTGTACACTGTGCATATAATATTTACTTTATGAATAAGTGGCAAATGCAAGGGGAAACGAAACCTTTTATCATACTACCCTAAAGTTATGTCTCTGGAGAGCGAAGCTCTTTACCATTGACCACAAGGCTCAACATATCCAAATGGAGGCAAGGGAAAATCACCTAAATCTGACAAATATGCAAATCTCCGAGTCTTGCGAATTACGCACTTTTATATCAATCAACGACAAATATCAATCATTTGAAAGCATAGGTGAACACGTTTGCCAGTAGCAAGATACTTTTCTCATTATATGCTAATAACTGATGTTAAAAAGGATAATGACACTAAATATCAAACACAAAGGCTTAAGGAAAGTTTTGAGTAAATGTAGGCTCCATAAAAATAGACATTCCATTTAGTTGAATATCAGGAAAATGAGGCGATTCGAAGAGAGCGAGGTAGAAGAAAGACGTGGGGATTGTACGTCAAGCAAAGGGACTGAGTTTACATGTAATCATCGTTCGATTTTATTTGAATGTTCACAGTGGATAAAGGAGAATTTATTATGTGGTTTCTGCCAACAGTGGTAATGTGAAGTTGCTTGAGCGCGCCATCAGGCTGCATAAACTAAAGCTTTTCGTCTGGCACTCTTTAGAGTTTAAAACGCCAGAACATTTTTATTTTTTGCAAAGCCATTTTCAAGTTTTGTACCACCAAAAAATGGTTAATCCTTACAAAAATTCTAAAGCTTATATAAATCCTTAAACGTCCTTGATTTTTTTGCTTTGCACAAACTCGGCTTTTAGGCAAACTACACGTTTACGCTAAGATGTCACGCCTTCGCAACATCCAATTTTCCACAATATAAATGTTGACGATCCCTCTTCCTACCCCCAGAAAAACAATCAAAAACATATCAAAGTATTAATTGCAGCTTGTAGTGCTATCTGGAAATTTTCTTCTTTTAAAAACTGATGGAAACAATAAAGTTATGTTTTGCACAAAAAAGCCCTTTTCTTTCAGCAATTTAAAAAAAACCTAGTCCTTCAGGCTGTGAATAACAGAGACTATTACATAACATCGCTTACCTGGAAAGCAAGGCAGCAATGGCATCACAACCAGCACTAGGAATTTCTCGTCGTTTCTAAAATTTTTTGTTAAAGAGTTCATTTCGGAATGTGATTAGAATAAAAACATGAAAGATTACGTTTCCTCCATACATTTGTAAGATAAACTTTTCATTTCTAAGGTGCCACGCCTTTTAGCCTTTTATTCTCCACCGTCTTCCCCTCCCTCAACATACACAGTCCTTTGCCATAAATAACTTAAACACCACGATCAAAGGTTACAGTGATGGCAACGCCATGACTCAACACCCTACCCAAGTTCTCAACACCAGCTAAATTCTTCTCCCCTCTAAACAACTTTGATTACTTCATTAAATGCGTTTATGCGACCAAAATCTGTCAGATGCTCACTGGCATCCATACATCATTGAAATTTAGCAACAATGCAGGTGTTCCAGCAATTCTGAAAGGTTTTGAGCACTAAGACGGCGCTTTATAGGTTTTAGAAGTTTGAAGAAAGGGCAGTTCATAGTTCAAATGGCATCAACAAAAAGGTAGCAAAAAATTCCAGAAATCGAACTTACTGGTGAGCTTTGACTATTCTGTCAACTAAGGCATCCCCAATTTCATTGTATACATACTCTGACTTTAGTGATGTGATGAAAAACTGGTTCTGTTAATAAATTATATAATGATTACAATATGAAACTTTGGTCTTTGCTTTTATATACCATTAAATTCATATTATTGTTGTTATTAACAATGAAGATGGCAATAATAAGATCACTTCTCTCTAACTGATACAATGCTTTTCATAGCTAAATAGAGGACCCTCATGAGAAGCACCCTCGAGTGACTGAGGCCATCCTCTGTAAATATTTGTTTTATTATTATCATTTTTTTTATTATAGGCGTTGAGCCAATTTATACTGACTTATTCAAAATACCTTTGACAAGTAAAAGCAGCCTGAACATGTAAATGAGACAAATACAATGTAAGGAGACAAGAGAAACTTTAAGAAATTTCAGGGCTACCTCAATGTATATGAAATGTTTTGAATTCCTTATTGTCTCGATGTAGGCTTTGTGGATTGAATCTTCAGTGGAAATTCCTGCTGACCATCGGGACGCAGAGCGAAGAATCTACGAGACGGTGGCGAGCTTAAATAAAATACTAAAGTAAGCTGAGAAGAGTATGGGTATAATCAGAGGCAAAGCAGAGCTCGGGTTTGAGCTCTAATCTACTTCTTTTTTATTTGGATCATCCGATGAGGGTACTTGGTATACTTATAGGGACCAGCCCTCAAAATGATCCCGAGCACACGATGCGGCGTTGAAAAAACCTTGGTATTGCCTATCTGCCACTCTGTTACTTAAATCAAATCTACTAGCGAAAAGAAAAAGCAAACTGAACAAGGAGCTGTTCGAGAAACTGATTACATCATTCTTCAGGTCGGAACATATAATACAAACCTGGCAGTCGGCGACAATGGTGTTGTTAGCATCGAATGGTTTAACATCAGGAACTGGGCAGTATGACCGCGGTAGGAGTAGAGGATATCCTTCATCTTCTTTGGCCTTAAGCCTCTAAAAATGGAAAAGTCAAGAAAATAGCATTGGGAATACACCTATGATTGTGTTGAAAGAATCCAAAGTCCAAATTCATTAGAGATTTTCATAGCGCTTGAGAAGTTTTCATAGCATGCAAACTTGTTAGGGAATATTTCAAAACATTTACGAAACAAACAATAAACAGGGACTCGTCTTCGAAAAAAGCAATAAATAGGGTCACACCTGGCAAAGACAGTTTTCATTAAGAATGTAATTTAATTTTGGCCAAGAATAAAAAAACTGAAGCAAAATTCAGCACATAAAAACTTATTCAAGAAAGTGAAACAGAGAGCTAGTTTTGAGAAGTAGGCATACTTTTTTAGCATAAGGATTTTAAGAGACTATCAACTATTCTGTTTTTAATCTGAAATTTCTACCTTGGTGAAGTTCCATCTCTCGATGAAGTGTCTTCCAACATCTCTGGCAGCAGCCCCGTAAACAACAGCAGCTATATCATGCCAAGGCATTCTAGGGAACAGGTTTCTGTCAATTGAATCTTCAAAAGGCTTGTGTAACTCATAAAAGTCTTTCAGATATGGATTACAGAAATCTTTGCCGATGAATAATTTTGACTGGTCAGTCTTATCGGCACCATCTACCTCTGCAGAAACATCACCTGAAGACGATGATGCTGGAATCGCGCCAAATGCATCGACAAGGAATCTTGACATGTGAGCAATAGTGCTTTCCTGTAATACAAAAACATCGATGAGCATAATTGAAGCAAAGGGAAGAAAATCAATGACTAGACCCAATAAAAAGGGGATTAGGGATACATATGTTATAGGAAACAATCATTGCAGCTTATATAATGTTTTTTTATCAGACGGCCTTCACTACTGTAACAACTTTGTAATTGTACAGCAAAACCTGTATAAAATTTTGTAAAAATGAAAATATCGTTGGTGCTTTCTGAAGAGCAGGGCTTAGTTCACAGATATCCATAAGATTAAAAAATGAATAAGGAAATACATAAAAAATAACAATTGATATTTACAGTCTTTGTCAGAAAACTCGGTCGAGCAGAACCGAAGTCTGTAAGAGGGTGCTTGTGATTGTCCCAGCGGCCAAAGCATAAATCAACACCTACAAAACAAAGACACCTTGGGAGACATCCTTACAGAGGCAGCTAGATAAATACTTGACTTAGATAAGGTGTAACCTAAATAACACAAGTGTTATCTCATAGAGCTTTGTTCTTAGGAAATTGAGAGATAAATCATTAAAACGGGATAAAGTCAATGATTATCTTCTGCGTGCATATCTTCTTCGTTTTATTGATCTAAAAAAATTAAAATTGAATATCCGAACACTTTACATAATATTTTACATTTGGGATAATATACAGGTACCATAAAATTTACATTTGGGATGATATAAATGCCCAGAGAGATCAGATAAATGACCATAAGAGGCCATTTTGCTCTGGACTCTTTTGAGAATGTCTCAAATATAATGAAAAAATAATACGGTCTACTAACGAACTCACCTCCTAGAAAAGCAATCTTTTGATCAATACAAACGATCTTCTCATGGTGTGCCCATAAAAATGTTCCAGACCCAGGTAGGTGATCAGGATGTCGAAGGACCTGTGACCCAAACAAAAGGTTTTTGACAAACAATCGGGAAATATTTATTAGAGGTCGTGCTGAAAGATAAGGGATCTCATGTTGTTGATGAAATGAAAATTCAAAACAAAATACACCGATCACCTTGATGGTCAACTAAATTCTCATTGGGTGACTTAAACAATGGGACGTTGTTGTATGTTCCAATCAGCGCTCTTTGCTTGGGTTTCTCAAATATAAGATTCCTCCTGTAGTTTATCTTCAACCAACAAAATGAAGTATTGGTATTCAACCTTCCACGTTATAACCTTCTTTGAAGTAAAACACATATTGCCAGTTGCTAGGAGAAAATGTCATAAGAACGACAAAATATGAGAAAAAGGAAGGAGCTGCTTTTCACCTTGACATTGCTTTCGTGAAGGCTATGCAGAACTTGCTTGCTGTAGTTACTGTCAATAGTTAAAGCCATTTCTAGTTCTTTATACATTATCACATAAACTCGAACTCCGTTGTGTGCTCTTTCTTTCAGCAACAAGTCAAGTCTCCATTTATTCATGTCTGTGACTGGACGTTTCAAGTGAAGCTCTGGGCTAAGCCTGCAACCAGATTAAAGTGTAAATTTATGATGTATTTGTTTGAGACCGACTTGGTTTTGGGGATGAAGATAAGGGTAATAAATGCTACTAAGGTTCAGAATGCAAAGAGTTGACAAAGGCAAAGAAATGCTAGTCCCTGTAGCACAAAGAAACTTGCTGAAAACTGTTTCAATCTGTTAGCCTGAAAAGAGCGTTAATTTAACCGTTTTAGCCTGAAAACAGCACAAACTTAATCAACCTCCAGGCTAGTAGCGCCAAACAGATAACGCCTGAACAAAAGTCAAAGGCTATTCCTACCAAAATTTTAGAGATGCAGCTATACTCACCTTTCCCCCCCCCCCCTTAATCATCCCAAAACCATTCTTAGGTAGAGCTGGCTAATATCTTACAACCAATTTCAGAAAGAAATGCAAAAAATATCAGCTCGGGCGTGTTTAAATGAAAGCGGTGAAATGAAAGGATAAATTTCAGCTCAGGCGGAAACAAAAGAAGCTAAATCTATTTAATTCATTACAAGAGAAGCTGAACATCTTTACTCTACTCTATATATTTAATTATGAAAATAATGATGAGAATTTTAATGTAAACAAAAAGGAAAACAAGCAATGGCCTAAAATTTCAGCCCGTGTTGAAACGGGTTGAATTTTACTTATAAATAGCCTCTAAAAGAAACAAAAAAATATCGAAGCAGCTAAATGTTTGAGCAGTATAAACAAGGAAACATGGAACTTAAGAATAACTTTTCTTCTGAGAAGGAAAAAATCACATTAAAATTGCCAAGACATTCTGCATGATTTTACATTTAAGTAGTACTAAATGCAGCATAAGTTGAAGAAAATAAGAAAAAATCCATAACCAATGTCAAGGACTGATAACTCACCACCAATCAGTGATGAAGATTTCTTCCTCTGCATTTGTAATTGCATCAGCAACTTGTTCCATGTATCCTTGAGCATCCACAAACCTACAAACAATTATTAATTATCATGTTCAGATAACCATTACAGAAATACTTTTCTGCATTTGTAATTACGAGGATGGCTCAGTTGTTAGAGGCGCTGACTACAGACCCAAGGGTCCGTGGTTCGAGTCCCTGGCATGACCAAACTTTCACCCAGAGTGAGGAGAGTCGCCAGCTCTCTGTAATTCCAGGCATAGGAATCATGAGGTGTGGTCACATCGAGAGGAAGGACCAGGACACAGCTCGATAAGCATAGCTTCTCAGTGTCCTAAAACTACTTTCGGATGCTAGGTAGAAACAAATACAAATACAAAATACAAATTACATACTTTACACATTCTAATTAAACCAACATTTAAAATGCATTTGTAACCCACATATCCTAATTGCAATACGTCGTCTTTCTTTTGAAATTATACTGATATACCTAATCAACGTCTGCTAGAGAAAATACTGTCAAAATATTATCAAAGAGCCTTGTTAAAGTCGAGAATCAAATATAACGAAGTATAAATCTAGTATTTGCAACTCGCATGTTGCCGTAAAGTTCAGTAATTACAAAAAAACTTCATCTGAAAAAGCACATATCTGCTCCTCTAATAAAACAAAAAAACATTGCCTTTCTAGTGCAATCGTGAAAAATTGATGACACAGTAGTAACAAAATTTATTAATAGGAGGAAAGATTTGAACGATACCTAAGTCTAAGTACACCTTACTCTAAGACATGTGACTTCCCACGAACTTGATTTTGCTAGCCAAAGATCTCATTAAAGGCATTTTAAGGTAACACAGGTGAAACAAGTTGCTGCTAGCAGACACAGCAACATAAGAACAAATGTTCCAGGTGTAATTGGACATTCAGGTGTAAAAATGAATATTCATATTAATAACAGGCGTAATTGAAAAAACATAAGTACCATTGAACTTTATTCTCTCTTCTCACAGGGGCGAATGAATCATGGTGATGCTCTTTCAGCCAATCAGAGCCTGAACCGGCCATGGCTTTTGCAATTGCTGTTACCCATTCTCTGACAGAAATAAAATAATTGAAGTAAAGCAACTTGCATACTTCAACTCTTAAATTCTTAAATTCTCTAAACATTACGGAGGAACGGAAATTTTTTGTCTTGTCTATCTTCAAGAAACAGTTAGATGCCCTTAAAGTGATTGCATCCTGTAATTAGAAATGTAATTCGATTATTTAAAGGATAGTTTCTTGATTTGATAGTATATCTCAGATTATGAAAAGGTAGCTTTAAAATCACAAAGGGTAGGATGTAGTGTGGACGAGCCTTCTCCAATAATCAAGATTCGATTTACTTCAAATTCTTAACACGACAATGACTGCTCGAAAAGTTATCTGGAACAACATGACTCATTAATATCACTAAAAATTTGGAATGAATTTGTTTATACCAAGTTACCCATTCAAGATCTGCATAAAAAGCGAAAAAAATATCAGTAAATATCAGTAAATCTCTCAAAATTAAGAGGTTTAAGCTGAAATTTCGGCCTTTCCTAAGAGTGAAAGAATCCGTACATACCTCGAATCCCTTTGCGATTGACATTTGACAGTCAAATCCCTGCAAAATTCCACATAAAATTAAAAATCTCAAATATTTACCTTCGACTCTGGTAAAAACTTAATTTTACTACGTAAGCCAGATCATACCCAACATGAACCTGGCATACTTTCACTTATCATTTTAAAAATTAACTTAATTCACTTTAACTGATTCTAAATTACTTTAACTTGCAAACATGTAATCTTTTAAACATATAAACATGAGTGGAGCAAATAAAGAATCTTGTGGAGCCACAGGGATAGGAGATAAATACAATAGAAGCAACAAAATCATTGACTGCAGAAACTCAAGCCCACGCTATCGAACAAATGAAAAGGCAAATAATGACAGGTGTGTAAAGAAGTTCAAAAAAACTGAATACATAAAACTTTTGTTAGTTTGATAGCTCGTATTAACTATACCTTGAGTCGTTTGATATGACAAGCCCACTCCTATGACCACTGTGTTTTCTGCCGGACTTAACTGTAAAGTTTGAGTCGAACAATAGAAGGTCTCGAATGATTCTGGTCTTTGGACTAAAAATAAAACAAAGATTAACAGCTGTTCAGTGACAACCTTAGACGAAAATCTTTAAGAACTTAAAAGAAAAACTCTGCATCTATCAAGTGAAGGCCAGTCATAGTAGAACTACTCTTACCGAAGGCTTGTTATGTTCTTGAAAAAGAAACTTCAGTGTTTATCGCGGACAATTCACTTAGCCTCTTAAAATATTTTATGGTGTAGAATGTTTCCCAGCAATTATGAAAAGCTAGCTTGCTAAGAACGAAAAACAGTCAACTGACAAACGTTGTATTTAATTTACCGAATACATACATTTTCTAAATCAAAGTAAGACATCAAAATGCATATAATTATTTCGATTGATAAACGTGAGCACCCACTTCAGATATAGAACATAACTGTCTTTGAGAGTCAGCCATCTACGAAAAAAAAGTTTGTTATAATGGGGTGAAGATGCCTAATACAAGGAAAAAAAGGTCAGGCGAAAGGACAATAAACAAAATTAAACTCTTATTTCTTCAACTTAATCGTTGCGGCGACCAACAAATGAATTTTTCAAAGTTTTTGTTCAAAAAGCAGAGTCTTGAAAATTTCTTCAAGGAGCAGATCTTTGGCATTCGTTGGCAGCTTCAATATACTGGAAGCTTACTGAGGAGAGAAAAGTAAAAAAACCAGTTCTTGGAAGCAAAACAGCGTTGAATCTTAGGTTGGGCCAAATGATTGGACAAGATCTCTTACCATCAACCTACAATCACTGCCAAAAGTCTTGGAACACTAACGTCAGTTTTCAAAGGCAAATTCAGCCATCCCCCTCTCCCAAAAGCACAGAGCAAAGTATTTGCTGTTCCAAGTAATTTTGGCAGTGATTGTATTTTAACGAATAAATAAAGAAAGTATCTTGCAAATGGGGCCTGCCAATGGTTGCTTGATCTACGCATTTTAATGATGCTGTTCATAAGATTTAAAAAGCTTTGAGCTTTTAAGGGGAAGGCGATGCAGTGCCTTTTCATAGGATCAGAAACTGTTGGTTGTATCTAAAGATTTTATACCTTCAGGGTGTTCTGATGACTCTCGGCAAGACCTGTAGCGTTTCTACAGAAGATGAGAATCTAACTGTTACATCGTGAATCTTCTACCTGTCTGATTCAATTTTTTATCATAACTTCAAAATAAAAGCTGAAAACACTATAAACAAACAACGATAGTGCAATCATCACACGTCACTTACCGTTCATTCCAATGACAGCTTCCACAATTCATGCAGCCGCAGATTCCTGCTGCAGCACGGCGGCCTCCAGCTCTCTTTTCAACCATGGACTCTCTAAAATGCGGACCAAAATATCATACTTGATAACTGCTCGGTAATCAAAGTTCTTGCAGTTACCATGTACTGTAAAGAAAACTTAATTATTTATCATCACTCTTTTTTTATCAAGCGCGGTATCTGAAAATATCAGGTTATCATAAAGATACCAGCGAAGAACGGTGAATTTAATCACTGTACTTTAAATTTATGCAAGAACGTGCAATCACCAAGAGAATGAGATGTAGATCTGTGCATTTCATTTCTTAGCATAAGAAGTGTTTTGTGATAAAGACTTTCTTTCTTTAATCAAAGTTTCCATTCTTCATTTGCGATAGAATAGATTAAAGGATGATTAAAGTACCAGCATTAATAAGAAACAAAAAACGGGCTAAACAATTTACTTCTTCTTTTGCCCGCAGTCATACAGAAAAGATGCAATGCTAATTTCAGCGAATTCGAGAACTTCTTTTTCATTTCTGATTTCATGTAGATTGAGTACCCCACGCAGGTACTTCTCTAAAGCTCGTTTCCGCTTCTCTAATTGCTTTTGTCCAATCACTGCTATTTCAGGCCTTCTTGGAAAGCTTGGCAACTTGCATTTAATCTTTTCTCGTTTAGTCGTTGGGAGCTGGGATGTTGCTTTGGCGATCACGAGTTCAGTATGCAGCCTTAGAAAATGCCTGTGTCGTCTTCTTATAGTCCAATGAAATCCACCGTGTTGCAATTCGATTGTGTAGCTGATAAATTAATATTGAGGGTAATAAAAGACTTTCAGTTTTCATTCCTTTAGAGTCACACAAGTATAAAATTGATATAAAATTCTGCTAATCTTTGGTCATCATCCAGCGTTTTCCACTAAGGGTTGTCAAACGAACAGCACTTATCTATGCTATGTTTTTACTTTCCCGTGCATTCTTCAAACAAAAGATTTAAAGAGAAAATTACACTAGCTCGTAGGCATGGTAAAGAGATGGTGTCAAAGATATGTTGGCTTATATCAAGAAAGATAAGTAGGTAAGGAAATCATAGATAAACACGGATAACATCCAAACTATGTTACTGTTAATAAACATTTAAGACAAGCATTTTGTGTATAAGATACATAATTTACAAAAATTGGAGTAGCATAAGCTATTTTCAGCAACAACAAAAGAAAGAAATGACATACACATTTATTGTTTCAGTTTCATCTAGCCTTGGGTATGTGGGTTTAGGAAACACATTAATAACCAAATTAGTAACGGAATGACTATCAAACTTTCTGAATTCCCTCTGATTTCAGAGATTAAATCAGGCAGCTGAGGAAAGGGTGTCGTCAGCCAAAGTACATTTCTCTATTTCATTACCAGAAAATAAAAAGGATGTATTCAATGACAAAGATTCTCCATCAAAGAACCTTTTTGCTACTTTTACTTGTCTAATCTTAAGATAAATTGTATCATTTTGGAAATGACAGGTGCCTTTTCAAGATCATTTTGATTCTCTAGACACCAGTGGGAAATCAAAATTTGGCAACTATGAAAGCTACAATATCATGAAATAAATTAAAGAAGTCTATCAAGAAAAAAGCAATAATTAAGGCAGCGAAAGCAAAATCAATATTTGTGGACTGTGGTCTGTCAAGAAAGCTATTACTACTCAAGGAAAATCTGTTATGAGCAGTGGCGGACACCTGGGGGGACGAGGGGGGTGATTGCCCCCAATACTTTAAAAAGTCAATGGTCTTTTGTTCTAAAGCAATGGGAAATGTGATGTCATCTTATTAAAACAATAGGCTTGCTCCCCCTACATTTGACCAAGTGCCTGTCCCTGGTTATGAGGACAATATAATATTGCTGAAAAATACAGGGCCAGCTCCTCACGCCTTCTTCAAAGTACACATATTTATCACACAATAGCTACACACTTACAAAAAATGCCAACTTACAGGTTTGGGTTGAGAACATGTGACCTTGGAGTTCTAATCAATTCTGTTACTTTCACTTTGACAGGGATTCCAGCCAGGAAACAGTCAATGTCATCTTTATTCTTTTGAAAAATTGTGGCTACCATGACCTTCTTTTCAACACCTCCTTAAAAAATTAATAAATCTTGTTACAAAAAAATCACTAATAACATGAACCAATGGGTTTAGAATAGTTAAGAAGAAGATTGAATTTAATATCATAAATGTTCCTCAACAGTGTTTCTATTAAGATAACATCATCTCAAGGAATTTTGCAAAACCCATCTAAATGTGCAAAACCATTTAAATATGTTATAAAGTGCCAGATGATAGCCAGTTGAGCACAGGCCAATCAAATCACTATAATTTGATCTTAGATCTAAATTTCATGAACCTGAATGCCTCTTAAATGTAATGCAACTTTCATTGTCATGTCATTGCAAGCTAAACATTATTGAACATTGTTTGGTGGAGAGAGACTTGGGTGCAGATTTAAAATGGCTGCAACCATAAGTCTGAAAATAAACTATCTGAGTCAACTGCAGGAAGCAAATCAGGTAAAGCATGATGATTTGCTTGTCATAACATTGCAAGCAAGTTGTGAAAATAAATTGTCAGAAACTCTAGCTAACTGATTTTATATTATTGTTTCCTTTGTAATCCGTATCAAACAAATGTTACTTACTGTAATCATATGCATCCTTATCAAGACTTTTTTTCAGCCAAACATTAACATTTATTATTCAGGAAATTCAGATATAGCCAGAGACAATGAGTTGATAAACAAAGATAATGCAATACCATTAAAAGCAGACCAAAAAACCAAAGTGCTCAAAAACAAAATCTAATCTTTCTCCAGAAAATCTTATATGTAATTGAAATATGTGCATTGTTAAAACTGGTAAAGAAAGAAGTCTTAAATGGCCAACCATTTTTCCAATTCTGATGTTCTGTCAGTTTTTATAATGATGTTCTGTCAGTTTTTATAATTAATGTGTTTTTAAAAGTGAAGGATTAATGAAATTTACCCTCAATGTTATCGTCATTTTCAAGCTCATCAATTGATGTTAAACTTGAGACTGATGTGCCACTGCGTGAATTTGTGAATGATCCATAAGTGTTCGTATTTGACTTCACGGTCAGTAAAATCTGCTTTATTTTCCCTCCATCATTTGGACTAGCATTAGTAGCCTCTTTGCTTCCTTCCTCTTCCATTTCTTCTGAGAAAGGATAAAGAAAAACAAATAATAAGCATAAGTTATTTTCAGTCAAAATAACTTGTATCATTGTGAGTTAATCATTGAGTTATGAAAACAATCAATTACATAAATCAACAAAAATTGAAATTTTTATTCTCTAGCTGCTTCCAAGTTTCTTTGAAAATTAAAGTCAAAAATTTCTTTATCTTAAATATTCAAATTAATCTGAACAAAAGCAAATATTTTGTTATGCAGTTTGAAAAAAAATCTAACATCCTAAAATCCTATTAAGAAATACAAAAAATAGCAAATAGCTCAACAAAATATAATTTCAGTATCATTTATTCAAACCTACTTAAACTAAGTGTTGGGTTCAAATCATTATTGTTATTCTTGTGAAATTTGCCCCTATCCGTTTTTTGAGCCTCCGCCTCCCTCCAAAAATTCTAAACAGTGTTGGTTTTTTGGATCACTTAGCTAGCCATCTACTGACATTTCAGGAAACAAATTTTCATTTTAATACTTAAAACATTTCACATAAGTGACCTTCATTGCAACGTGTTAACTTAAACACAATAAAAACAAAAACTTGTCGTGCTGAATTCATGACGGGGCCTAAAGCGACGGCTCTTGAGAATGGGAGGGGCAAACCATCACCAAAAATTGCTAAGACATTTTAAAAAAGCTTAATTAGGCTGAGATAAAAGTTGTTAACATACTTAATAAAATAAATTCTTGCAATGGATAGTGTGAGAGCACTTGCAACTGTCGACGAAAATCTGCATTCCCGGATAAATTTTTTGGAAATCTTATTTCCAACTCAGCCAAGGTCAACCACAGGGTTACAAGAGGTCTAGTTTTCGCCCTCTTCAGCTCAGTACAAAAGTTATTGCCAAGCAACTAAAAATTCTACATATTTCATATCTTTCATATAAAATACCATGTAAAAAAGTTACTTACTTTTTCCTGTGAACCAAACATTTATTCTATAAAAAGCATCTTATGACTGGCTAATCGCAAGACTGTTTTGAAAATCCTGGCTGTGATCCGGAGGAAGGTTATTAATCAACACAGTTACATTAAGGAAGGAATTACACAGTGGCTGGCACTTGATCGAATATTGGAGGGGGGCAAGCCAATTGTTTTGATAGCATGACGTCACATTTCCTATTGTTTGAGAACAAAATACGATTGTCTTTCAAAATGGTTTACCCCCCTCGCAGACAGGAATTACAAGGTATGGGCTTAACATGAAAAGAGTTTTGCAAGTTGGAGGAATACGCCCTTGTGGTTGAACCTTCCTTTCATGACCAATTTGAAAGAATAAATAATTTCTAAGAAGCTTTCATTGAGAACATACAAGGAAAATTTTGAGGATGGCAAATGGGAAGGGATTTCATCTAGAGAAAGGTTAAGGAGCTTTCTACTGCTTCAGAGTAAACATTGTCTCCACAGAAAACCCAACGAAAGTTAATGACAGCATAGACAAACTTCATTTTAAAGATAAAAGAAAGTTTTCAAGTCGGGAAACTTTACAATGTAGATAAATTGTGGTTGTGGCTTCATGGACTGGTTGGCCTATGAAAGCGTTTTGTTAATTATCTGAAGATAGCCAAAAGACTTTTTGTGAACACAGGCCTTCTCGTGCAAAAACAAGACACTTGTTTTTTATTAAAAATGAAATTACACAGTGAAATAATATTTAGAAAAATAATCGATTAGATGCCAATTGGAAATTTTGAAATTTTAATGGTTCATCAGTAAAATAGATGAAATTCTTCGTGGATACAGATTCGGCATAAAAGACACCTTGCTGAAGCCAATTTTAGAGTGCAGGGCTGAAGAAAGCAGTGAAATTACCAAAGAGCGTTTTGAATTCCTGCAACGAGGATAAGGGCACTTTGAGAACCAAAAGCTCTGACCAGGGTTGTTGCTACGGGAAGGCGAGCAAGGTTGGGATGTGACCTTCCTAGGAAAAGTTCTGTTGCTAAAAAAGGAATTTTTTTGCCTTGTAGGGATGCGGCAAACGAGAGGAGGAGGCCCAGTGTCTCGAGGGCTCAGTCCCCTAGTTATAGTTATAAATGATTTGGGAAGCTCAGCTCCCGCTTAACGAGCCAGTTAATGCTTAGTTGAGGGAATTTCTTTTTTGCAATGTGAATTAACCCTTAACTTTGCTATGGGTGAGACTCGCCCCTCTGAATAGATTTATACACACAACAGAGAATGTTAAAGTAGATGGGGTGTGACAATGGGTTTGGTCTTGAGTGTGGGTTTAAGAAGTTCTTAATAGCACAGCCCCTCATCCTACTTTTTCAAAGACTGCACCCCTGTAAAACTGTATTCAATTGATTTTTTCTGTTTTCATGCGTTCTGCATGCTCGAATTTGAGATGCATGAATCAGAACCTGAAACTGAAACCAGAGCGGGAAGCGGTATTTAGTCTCAAGAACATTTTTAGCATGCTCTCTGCACATAGCAAAAACATTTGCCAATTTCCAATGTCATGATCTCTAAATATAGATAGGATTCAAAACCTATTGTTCATACATAGATAAAACAAAATGACCTACAATTGGCCATTTTACACAACATGACCTCATTGCAGATTGCGGGTTTGGCGAATTTTTGTACGGTTTTGCGGCTCTAAGACCCCATATAATAGGCGGGGGCTTTTAACACATAAACTGGATGAATAATAACAAGCTCATACACACTGATCATGGTATGTGAATCATTGATCTTTTATAGAGATAAGTGGTTCACATACCATGAGTGTAATAAAAATGTGTATTTTTAGAGCGTGTATTCTGAAATTATTTCATAACCTGTTCTGATTTTCTCACCAAAGTTATATACAAATCTTATTACATTCAAACAAAGATTGACGCTGTCAAGTTTAAGGTAATGTGCTCGCATACGTATATAACATATCTCGAGGAAACCATATAGCATTAATCCCTATTAATCTCTGATTTCGATGGCAAAGAGAGCCTGTTCTAATAAAAATTATTTACCAAGAAGGAATGAGGGTATGCAGTCTGCTATAACGTTTGTAGTGGTGCCAATCAATGGTCGCGCCAGCCACTATGCTCTGAGGGGGGGGGGCAAAAATGTTTAGGCCACGCCCTTTTTATCACCAGAAAAGGCCTTTTTACTGACAGAAAACGACAATTTCATCTGAAAGGAACGGCCATGACTAACTTTTGGTTATGCAAAGGCAGAAAAACATAGGATTACATCACAAAAAGTATGTTGTCAAAATATTACCCCTCCTCCACCATGTTCTCATTGAATTTAGATGAAATAAAAAATTGATCTTGGGGGGGGGGGCGTGTCCCTGCAGTTCCTTCCATGGCGCCACTATTAGTGCCAGTATACTGCGTACCTCAGTCCACATGAAAGAATGAGTCTAGAGTAGTGCAATCCTGGACAAAGATTTTCGAGACAAAATGTAATTTTAGCAATTTTATACTTCACGTTGCCCCGTTACGCATTTTATTTAGATGAAATAAAAAATTCGAGTCCATCTTCCCCACGGAATCAATGTTGGGATTTTTAGTTCAATCTTTTCTGCTTTAAAATTGTGCATTCAACATTGAAGGAGGGGAAAAGTCAAAGTAAAGAGGAAATATCAACTTTCCTTAAAAAGTCTGAACTATTTTGTTCGGGATTGTAGGGCAGTCAATCTGTTGCTTAGGGTAGTCACGAGTACTACAATCCCGGACAAAATTGTTGAGACAAAATGCAATTTTTGCAATTATCTACTCTACATTGCCTTTCCTCATAAATCAATGTTGGATTTTTAGTTCTATCATTTCTCCTTTGAAATCATGAATTCAACATTGCATTAGAGGGCAGGCTATTTTCCATAGGAAAAGTCTTGATTGTTTTTGTCCGGGATGGTAGGGTAGTCGATATTTTGCCTACGGAAGTCTAGGTAGCCTAGTACCTATTAGAATTCAACTCTGGTACCGTGGGTAGTCCCGGGGCAAATACGCCCGAAATTGTCTTGTATGATATCGAAAATTATGATAACGACATTCTGGTATTTCTGTTGGACAACTTTCCTTTGTTCACTCACTCTATTAGATAGCCTGTTCAGATCAGTTCAAAATCAACTAAATATTCCTTTCTTGAGGTCTTTATATGCTTTTCTTTAATAATAACAATCTAGAGTGTTATTAACTGTTGATAGTTGTTGAAATTTGTTGGTTTTTAGCAGAACAAAAAGTTTAATGCAATTCCTTTGCTTATTAGAACAAAGAATTCTTACAATAAAATGTTTTGAGGAAAAACATTCTTAAAAAACATCATTGAAATTGTTTCCCACTTATAAGACCATTGGTTTAAGACTTGTCTGCTGTTTTTAGATTTATTGTTTCATTTCTTTTGTTCCTATCAAGCTATAGAATTCAGTCGCAGCACAATATCAATTCATAATTAAAATTAGCTGGATTGACTTAAAAGAACACGATGTCATTGTGCAGGCATGCATGTTGAACAGTTGACATTCGCCGTCTCGACAATCCGTTACCTACAAAATCGCTACTTCGATATTTATTTAATTTCTCCCCGATTTAATGCGAGGGTTTATATTGACAAGTCACTTGCTATCACGACTGCCAGCTATCACAAAAACTTGCTGTTCGAATCTTTTATATTTGCCGTGTAGAAAAATGCCCAATTTTCCAAATTTTGCTAATTTTCTGCTGCACTAGATGAATTACACACAAAATTTCTGTTTATAAGTATCAGATAATTATTAAATCTTGTCGAGAAAACAAGAACTCCATCAAAAATTTTATAAAAAAAGATGCACAGGATGAGTATGCAGCGCAAAGGCGGCCTCGTGTTGTTAGCTAAATATGCAAAGCAGATCATGGCTTGCTCATTCCCACGAAGTACTTTATAACTACAATTTCAAAGGCACAGCGCACTTAGAGATTTCCTTTATATAGCACTTTTTGCTCACTCATGTACAGAAGCTAGAATGTGTGAGTGGTCGTTCTCAAACTTTAAACGTACAGTGACGAGGCTATGTGCAACTCTTATCCGAGAATCTTAAATGCTTTATGCTAACGTGAATATTCTGTGATAAAATGACATTCTAGATGCAGCACAGAAAATCTATCATTCCCACTTTGATAAGAATAAAGGGATTATGGACGGGATGTTTGTTGACAACGCCTTTTATTTTCACGTCAGTAAAATAAAGGTTACACCCAATTTCATGGAAAACTATTTCCATGGCTAGAAATAGTTTTCCCACTGCATACCACTACTACTGTTTATCACTGCAAAAACCGTGTTATCATTGCAAAAAGTGTTTATCACTGCATGCATGCTTACAGAGGCTACCAAAGTTTCACTTTGTTTTGATTTTACATAGTTTCTTATGTTCAATTCACGCAAGGTACGAAAGTTAATGTGAATGTGGTGGCTAGTATCTAACATCCGCTATATTGAACAAAATTTCAGTTTCTCTTGAAAGTTTGAGAATCATCTCATTTGCAATCACCTTTTTAAAATTAGCGCTCTTTATCGGGGACGAGGTTGCTGAAATCTAGATTTCAAAACGAGTCTCGTGGAAATTTTTCGATCACCTGACATGGTTCCATTCTAGGATTTCTCTCATCTTCCTGTTACTTTCACTTCACTTGTTTGCGAATACCAGAATTCCTTTGCGTGACATGAATGGAACAATTGTTCACGAGAACCTCAGGCTAGGAATGCAATCAGACAAACTTCGTATGCTTTCCTTGAATTGCTGGTAAGTAAGTGTTAAGATTGTTGCCCCTTGGCCCCTAAGCGAGTGACGAAAACCTTACCACCTGTCTTTGCTTGGACTTCGAGAAAATATGGAAGAGGAAATTTAAGTGAAATTTATACCTTATTAATGCACTTTCTCGGGCATCAAGAAATTTCTTGGAAAATCCTTACCAACTCGAAAGGATTAGTCCCACAGCGCCTGTACCCCCGACCCTGTAAATTGACTAAATATGAAGGTGGAATCCATGTAGCTTGCGCCGGAGATATCCGGTGCAGACTTTATAAATTTCCTTGGCGTACTGTCAAAATTTAAAAAAATGTGTGGGCGTAAAAAGGTGGATGGGTTTGCTGCCTGTGTTTGGACCAGCGTATGACTTACAACTAGCCGTTGTTTGCAAAAAGGACATAGTTTGCTAGTATCAAAAGGACCCCGGTGACTTTGAGAAAAACAAAAATCTTTGTTATGTTAGTAGATAAAAATTAAATGAAAAAGATTCATAAAATTCCAAGCAAAGAAAAATTCAAGGCTGATATTTCAAATTTCCAAGAATTATTTCAAAGTTAAGCTTGTGGAATAAGAATGAGAAGCAATTGCTTAAAGTGAAATAAAAAAATGAAAATTCATGATCTAAAATGACAAAATCAATTCAAATGCTGATTGATACATGAAAAGAACCACAACTTAAAAATTCTTAAATGTAAATGAAGATATTGCCTTCAGTCCATGGTCTAGTTACTTGGAAAATGTACATTACATTATTTTTAATCAGTCTTGTTTAATTAAAAAGAACAAATGTTTCAGATATCTGAATTAAAGAAACTTAACCTTTTCAGGGGTATACCATTCTTGACAAAAGCATGTAGTTTTAGAATATCAGCCATTGCAGATGAACTTTCCAAGGGCTTGTATGATGTTGTTGCCCTTCAAGAGGTATTTATGGCTATTTTTATTACCTAATGTGCAGTTCATACATTTTTTTAAAGGGGTGATATGCTTGCACAGTAATTAGGCGGTGTGTCTGCATGCAAGGTTTAGCATATTTATACTCAGAATATGGCATTAACTTATACTGTTTTGGTGTGCAATTTTGAAGTTTCATATGCAACATCTTTGCTTTGATTATTGTGACTGCTGGCTATGTGCATGTTGCATGATCTGTGTAGTTCCAATGTTTTATTCATGTTAATATTACATGGGCTCATTCCCCATTTGAGAAGTTGCTAAGTGTAGCTATATCTTTTATGGGGAGACAAGGAGAATTTGAATGTGATGAGTGAGGTTTTGGAAAACTTGGAAAAAGATACAGAAGATTAGCCTAGTGAGAAAATGTAAAGGCATCAAGTAAAACAATTAAAAACATTGTCTGTTTACTGAGCAAAATGCCATGATATTATTATTGTAGTACTTTGTTTACATTTTTGTTGTCTATTTATATTTGAAGATAATTTCTTCAATTTTTATTGGAACAACACTCATCAATTTTACAGATATGGACAGAATATCAGTATGCAGAAATAAAGAAAAAAGTGGCCAAAGTGCTTCCTTATTCCCATTATTTCTACAGGTTTCTTGATTTTCTTTTCTTGAAAGTACTGCTAACAGGATAAAAAATTTTGAGTTGCTTAAAGTTTTAAGTTATATATGTTATGCTTCATGTAAACAAATGCAAAAAGAGCTTGAACCTCAAGATATTGTTGTACAGTGGCCAACTTTGGCAGACACACAACTTGTTTGTGACTGTGCCCTTAGATTTTAAAAGTGTCCATTTGATTTGATTTTGTTCTAGAATGCTTTGATATTATTTTTTGCTGAAATGTAAAGATAGCTCCTAGGACCATTTAAAAAAATATTAGCCATCTTTTATGTATCTGTACTGATAAACTGCCATAAAATGCAAAATAACTGAATAAATATTATGATAGGTGAAATGCAAAATAAAATGATTATTATAGCTAAATAAAAAATATGCAAAGAAGTCTGTAAAGTACAAAAATGTGTAAAACATTTTCAATTATTCTTTGCACATTATGGAAAGCTTTTATTGTAATTCAGATTTAAACAAGGATTTTTACTGCCTGTAAGATTGATACAGTTCTTAATTGAAGATTAAAATAAAAAAAACTGCTTTAATAAATCTTATATAGTTATTTGTGCACAAATTCTGTTTTCCAGCGGTGTTATTGGCACTGGCCTTTGTATATTTTCAAAATATCAACTTATTGATGCATTCCTGCACCAGTTCGCAACAAATGGGCAGTTCTATGCAATAGCGCAAGGTGACTGGTTTGCAGGCAAAGGTGTTGGTTATTGCATGATAAAACATCCAAATGGAATAGCACATGTATTTAATGTGCACGTAAGTAGCTACTAAAGGGCTGATGATATCCTAGTTGGAAGCAATAAAGTGAAATAAAGTAACTTTCTCTTATTGGAAATAAAAATAAAAGATTATTTCCAGTATGGGAGTGGCCTTTGAGAGGGAAAAACTTCAATATTTTTAATCTAGCGATTGAAGGGCAAACCTATGAAAACAATTAACTTTCTTGTCAAACTGTTTGAATGATTATGATAACATTTGAAAGAATAAATGAACATAATGCAGCGTTATTTCACAATGAATTTCACGTAAGATCTGAATCTGAAAAAAAAATAATGCTTAAATGGCAATATTTTGCATTATTTCCCAAAAATGCTTTTCCACTACTGAAGGTTTTTTAGTGTCTAAACCTTTTTGTGAACCATTATCTTTCATTCAAATATTTTTGACAAGAAAGCATTGTTGTTAACTATCTTTTAATTCTTTTTCTAAACCCTTCTCCTATCCCTTCTAGTGGTGTTATAGGGACTGGTATCTGTGTCTTCTCAAAATTTCCTATTTCTGATGCTGCACTTCATCAGTTTCCAATAAATGGTGATTACTATGCCATTCATTATGGGGATTGGCTAGCTGGTTCTGCTCTATGCTGTTGTTATATTCATCACATTCCCACAAACAATATCTTACACTTCTTTGCAGTCCATGTAAGTAAAAGCCAGGGTAGTTAAGTTATATAAGAGGCATTAATTTTGAGATGGTATCTAGACTCCCTGATTTCAAACTGACAACAAACTAAGTTACAAAGTAAATAATGCCTCAACAGTTTTGCTATTATTTTGAAAGGCATTAAGCAGGCCTGGCCGTTTGTATTTTTATAGGTGAGCTGTGAATCGCTCCCCTCATTTGCTGAGGCGAGCTAAATCAGTAACACATAGAATGTACTTTAAAGAAAATCGACAGATGACTTAATAAGCCCCTCTAGTATCTGTCGGTTGCCTTGATGTAATAGCCGCAGTCAGGAGTATGCTGTTTTACTTCTTTCAATTTGCATTTGCTTTAACCGTGACTTAGGCACCCCCTTTAATTGAAGTATTTAAAAGAACAGACTCTTTCAGTTTCATGTAAAGCTGGCACAACACAAAAACAACAATTATCTTGCAAAACAATCTTTTTGTTGTACAGAATTTGAAAATGGCTTTGAAAAAAAAATTTAAAACAAGCTGAAGTTATACGTCTAGCACTCTTCAGATAATAAAACGTCAAAACATAGATGGAAAACTCTACGCTAAAATACCCAGTTTTGGATCGAAATAGGCCAATCAGAAAGCGCGAGCACATGACTGTTGAGGTTGTCCAATCAGTGCCGCTTTCTTATTGAAAATGTTACCAACGGAGTCCTAAGGTGAAAACGAACTCACTTATGTCTACACAAAAGCGGTTCGTCATGTTTATATAGTAGATAGATTCACAAACTGCTAGATGGAACGATGATCAGGCTTTGCCAATTATGCCAAACATGTTGCCGTTATAGTTTTCACCCAATTATGGGTTTTTCAGTAAATGCCGCTGGATAGTTGAATTCCATGTTTTGGTTGTCGTTTTTGATCTGCAAGACAGAGTACCTTGTTCTCTTTGAGGGATAGTTTTGTTTCTATTGCTGGAAGGGACCTGCTGTCTTAATATATCCCCAATCTACAATTCCTGCCAATTTCTTCGACTTTCCTTCCAAAAATATTCCTGTTTTATTAAAATTGAAAGGTTCTAACCGCTACAAACGTACTTTCCCGTTAACTATCCTTTTCAGAATAGATTGAAGTTTATGCCTATCATAAAAAACCGCCCAACAAGCAAAAAGTTAATTGCAATAAATGCAATGACAGGAGAAATCGCTGTTACAAAAATAAACCAATTAACCCTCGTGCGTTTTCATAATTCTCTGAATAGGAAATTTTAGGGGAGCGATTCTTCCTTCATGTTCTGTTTAGGAGAGCAATTCATAGCTCGCCTCAGGTTGCGAGGGGAGCGTGGAGGCGAGCGCGAGCTATCGCTCGCCTCAAACGGCCAGGCCTGCATTAAGTCATTTATATATATACTGTACAATTTGGTCCCTGTTTTATCAGCTTTACTTGGTAAATGTAAATGATTGTTATAATTGCAGAGAATCTTGGGCATGAGTTGTTTTAACTATCGATTGTTGAGAAGATACTAAGATACTAAGTTAAGTTACTAAGTTACCAACAGACTTAACAATAGAAGAAGTAATATAAGGCAACATCAGTCCAGTACTATAATTGGATTTATTACTTTTGATTGCCAAAAGTTGTGTAAAATGATATGGATGTCCTTTTCTATCTCAAAAAAATTGCTTCAAGGCATTACTTGCATGATTTTGAGCAATTATGTAACATAGAATATTGTCTTATTGATTGCTGAAGTCAATGATCATATGAAAGTTGAGATGTTGCTCTTTACATATAATTAAAAATTAGGAACAGTATTTCTATTCAGAGAGGCATGCTTTGGTTCTGATTAATGTAATAGAAGCCAGGCCTTAGCAAATCTAATCACAGAATTTATCTCATCATTTCGCAGCAGTTTTGACATTTGTGCATCCAACTTTACTCTATATAAATTCTCAGCCTTTGCTGTTGCTATTGTACTTCATCAAATACACATTTTTATCTTCAGCTGCATGCTGACTACCCGGGAAACCTTTACACTGAGCTTCGTACTTTACAAGCATACCAGTGTGCCCAATTTGTACAGAAAATAACCCGTCCTGGCGATTCAGTTATCCTTTGTGGTGACTTCAACCATGAGGAAACAGAGATTGGAGTCAGAGCATTGAAATCAGTTACTGGCCTTCAGGATGCTTGGCATAGTGCATTGAAAAAGGTCAGGTTGTTTCCTATATTTTTTAGTAGTAACCAGGGATTTTATATTCCAATTAGGGAGCCATAGCCCCTCCAGCACCATTGGTCTTCCTTTGTTTAAGACAAAAGACTGTCAGGCCTTTTCGTTTCACGCAGGCGATCGCCCTCGCCAAATTATTGACGCAGGCTATTGACCGCCCTCGCAAAAGCATGTATCGCCCGCAAGAGAAAGGTAGAGCACTTAGGGAAAAGTTAGCAACAAATGTCACTATTGTTGTTGTCACTCTCATTCAATTCACACCTTTTGCGGCCTCGTCAAGGATTTCCCTCGAGCCTTACGCATTTTTGAAGTAGGGGCCATAAATGGGGGGGGGGGGGCTGTAGAAATCCTCCGTTCCGGTCATTTTTAGCCAAAATTCCGCGCCTTAAAATTGTTGATATGACCTTTATTTAAAGATGAAGGCAACAGGTGAAAAACCCGTATCCCGTGCATCATTTTCGAGAAAATCCGCGTTTGGCAAGTGTGTGAAATTCCGTCGTTCCCTACAGAAATTGTCAGATTTCCGTAATCCGCGACCAATTTTCTTCAAATTACATTGTTCCGTAAACCTTGATAACCCTCGCATGGAATGTCAGTTACTCAAAAGCGGGAACAATAAATATTGATAATAAGCGACAATGATGGACAGTGATGGCAAGAAATACTTTAGTAAAAAGCTGTTGATATTTATTTGGAGAAAAAACGCAAGGCTGTTATAGAGGAGCCTCCGAGTAAGAGACTTTTTCTTGAAGCTCCAACAGAATCTGAAAACATAGATAGTGCAATCAGGGAGGATCTGATAAAAGTCGAACTTCTAGATGGTGGTTTTGATTGATTTCTCTGACTGAGTTTGTCTCCTGTGTAGACAAAAGGAGTTCGTTTTCACCTTAGTGACATTCTAATAGGCAAGCGGCACTGATTGGTCAGCCTTTACAGTCATGTGCTCGTGTTTCTGATTGGCCTATTTCGATCCACAACTGGGTATATATATTTCTTAGCGTAGAGTTTTCGTTCTGTGTTCTGACGTTTTAAACTCTGAAGAGTGTCAGACGAAAAGCTTTAGTTTACTAAATGTTTGCTTTTTTCAAAGCCATTTAAAAATAATTTTTGTGATGACATATTGTTATTCTGTGCCTTGCCTTTCTTTAGATATTTTTTTCTTTTCCAGCTGGATAGGCAATGTTTCACAATAAATAGCCCAGATAACCCATACATTCATGCAAATGAGACAGAGAAGAGGATTGACTTTATATTTCACAGCAATGGTCTTCAGTGCATCGATTATGGTATCGATTTGGAGGGCATTCCTGGGTCAAAGCATCATTTCTCAGACCATAAAGGTGTCCGATCAACGTTCATCTTCACGGGTAAGTGCAAAGCTACTTGATTTTATGTTCAGCGATCAAAGATTAGTGATGAAATGTCTTCAAAAGTGAGGGAAAAACAGAGTGTTATTGAAATAAGAAGGAAGACAAATGTATAGAGTTGATTTATCGCAAAAACTTCTGAAAAGTAGTTTTGGCTATCATTTGGAACTTAATTGCTGCTAATAACTCTACAATGCCTGCCAAAAGTACTGGGAACACCCAGCAGTTTACGCTGCATTTGATATCTGTCATTCCTTTCATGAAAGAGAATTGCTACTTCCGCCCCCTTCCCCCAAAAACAATGTTGATGACTTAGAGAAATATCATAAAAGAAGCGCAAAAGAAAGTGCTTCCTAAAATCCTAACCCGTTTGAAAGTAAACCAACATTGTTCTGTAGGGGAGAGGGGGATGATTGATTTTGACCTTGGAAATTGATGTCAGTGTTCCAAGACTTTTGGCAGGCATTGTAGTCAGCACTTGGGAATGAAAGGGAAAGCACAGAAAGAAAGGAAAGGAAGTGAAAGAGAGGAAATTTACTGCTATCATGTGCAGGGTTTTCGGTTTTCATTTTATTGTTATTTCAAGGTTGTTTTTAGTGCAGATTGTGTTTCTTATCCCGATCCTGTTATAATTTTTACAAAAATCAAATCTTGTACGCGTATCTACAATCACTGCCAAAAGTCTTGGAACACTAACGTAGGTTTTCAAAGGCAAATTCAGCCATCCCCCTCTCCCCCTAGGAACAATGTTGATTTACTTTAGAAAAAAGAGAGGGGTTATGGAGTACGCTTTTTCTTGTGGATTGTTTGATATTTTTCTATACTTTCAACATTGTTTTGGGGGGAAAGGGGGCGGAAGTGGTAGTATTCAAGAAAACAAATGAAAAATAGAAAAGCACAGCCCAAAGTGTTAGGTGTTCCAAGTAATTTTGGCAGTGATTGTCTGAATGGAAATTTGAAGCTTATCAGATACACTATCACATGTTATGTCTACCCATAGGTTTTCGATGGTGCTGAGTCCATTTACGGCATTTTCAAAACCGTACGTATTACTAATAAGGAGATATGGGGGTATTCTTTGTTTTCAGGGGCTGGGGTAAGCTACCCTCATAGAACTAGGTACCATGTTTCAAAAATGGTTTAAATTGAGAAAATTAAAATTGATTTCTGATCAGAATGGTCAAAATGACATTTTTAAATTATTTGAAACTTCATGGATATTTGAACATTAATAAATAATGGGACAGAAGAAATACATGATTACAGGGTAGCAGCTAGTAAAATACTTGAAAAAAGAAAGGGTGCCATTTTAAAAGATGAAAGTCGATTTTTCTTTTGCATTTCTAAAATTGTAGAAAAAGTCTTATTTAAGAATTATGTTGGGTAGCTGCCATGATTTTACCACGAATTTACAAGCTGCCGCTGTCACAAGTTGTTCCCATGCATTTCACTGCCCAAATGGCAATTTTCAAGGAACATATCAAACTCGTAGAGAAGAACGCCGTTTTCCCCGCAAATGAGCTCTCAACAGGCTTATCTACGATTCCACGTTGGCCTTTAAAAGAGCTAAAATACAACTGACGTCCACTCATACTTCTGCGCCCTAAAATTCCAGTTTTAGTTGCACGCCAAGTAAAGGCTCCGTTTCTGCTTCCACTGTTTTGCCAAAATGCCATTGCAACCATGACTGTGCCTCCCTCTTTTTATCCATAAAAGCGCTGGACCGATTATTTCAACAATAATAACTTGCTGCTTTTGTTTGCCTGTCATTTAGCATACCAAAACACATTTCATCACCCAATGCAAATTGCATCCTTGTCAGAGGCAAGGCCCCGCAAGCCCACTGTCGTTTACAGATATGAGAAACTGTAGACCGTACTGTTAACCGTGGAGGCTTTTTGCAGTTTTCTCTATGGTCAACAGCATTTTTGCCCCCAAATTTACCACAAAGGTGTGTCATAATTTAACTTACATGTAGGACTAAGTTTTGCATGAATTCCGTGATGAAAACGGCAAGATTTTAGAAAAATCCCACGGTTAACACTTGAAACGAGAAAAGATCTTGAGTTCTTGAAATTCCTTCTTCAGAAAAGTGTTAACCGTGGACATTTTCCTGCATTTCTGGAGTTTTGTAACTGGAATGAAGCTGAAAGGCTACAGACACCTGTAAAAACACATTGCACACATGCTGGCAAACTATCGTCTATTTTTATTGAACAGTACGATTTTTATAAACATTTTAAAAAGTGTAGACCGTGACTGTTAACCGTGGGCAGTAGACATTCTCATACTACACAGCATTCACATTTGGGAACGAAGGCTCTCCTAATTCCTCGCATACGTTGATAATGACGGACACAGAAACATAATTGACACACATTATTTTGCATTAGTGAGACAAAGAAAGAACAGAAATGAAGAGGGTAGGATGGGGGTATCTTTGAGCACTACCTTGTTGCCACGCGTAAATGCGAAGGAGCGTGCTTTCAATTCAAGTCCTGCATGGTTTTGGAATGTTTTGGAAGGGTTATGATAAATGAAGACGAGTCATTTGAATCTCCTACTA
Source organism: Rhopilema esculentum (assembly GCF_013076305.1). The sequence continues at coordinate 4,209,004 of NW_027018659.1, forward strand.
GCATTTTATTCAACATCATATAAAGTTACTTATTTATAGAAAAACCTACGTATTTCATCTTCTTCAATTAATAAATAGAGCCGTAAAGAACGGAAGTTGCTTGTAAAACACATTTCTTAAAAAGTTCTGCAGTGTACTATTTTTGCTTTTTACATGGTAATTTTATTCTATCCAATCATTCTGTGCTAAGGTTTGTTAAATAATGATAGTTGTGATGATATTAACAAAAAATTGAAGTATATCATTGCTATAAGAGAAAGCTGCAGAGTCAACCGTAGAAGCCCTCTATACAGGCCTCTCCCACCCCCACACCCCCCAAAAACTACATTGCGAGTAAATATTTTGAATTTTTATTTGCACCAATGAATTCAGCACCATCGAAAACCCTATAGTAAGACCAACTTCTCCTGTCATAACCATTGGTTTTCGAAATTGTCTTCAGACAATCACTGCCAAAAGTCTTGGAACACTAACGTAGGTTTTCAAAGGCAAATTCAGCCATCCCCCTCTCCCCCTAGGAACAATGTTGATTTACTTTAGAAAAAAGAGAGGGGTTATGGAGTACGCTTTTTCTTGTGGATTGTTTGATATTTTTCTATACTTTCAACATTGTTTTGGGGGAAAGGGGGGCGGAAGTGGTAGTATTCAAGAAAACAAATGAAAAATAGAAAAGCACAGCCCAAAGTGTTAGGTGTTCCAAGTAATTTTGGCAGTGATTGTATATGGTATGATACACTTTTAGTGTACAGAACAGAACAGTTCTAAGCTGCTACTCCAATTTTCACGCTTAGTGCGATCGTCAGGCAACTGAACCAATTAAAATATATGAACCAAAATTTCAGCAGTTCTGTGATTTGAATTGTTTAGAACAGTAGCAACTTTCCACTTTGTGTACAGCTCTGCCTCTATGGCATCGAGCACTTTATGACAGACCGGTGGACAGCACTTTCAGTATATGGTATAATAGTTAATTCTTTTTTACTTTCTCTCGTTTCCTGACCATAGCTGAAAAGTGTTCTGAAAAGTAAATTTTTGAAATTCGGAAGGAAATCTGTTGGTTATAAACGTTGCTGATCTGTTTTAGATTCTTCCAAAACTGGAGCAGAAAGCAAATTCGATAAAACATCTCCTGAAAGCAGCATAAAAATCCTGCAGGAATTGAGAGATACTATTGCTTATGGTAGGAAGCTAGCAGAAGAGTACAAATGGAATTGGATTATACCTATCTGGATTTTGCTTCTCGTGTTTATCTTCATGCCCGTTTTCTCGGAAGACGGTATTTACTTCCTGCTTCCGGTTCTGAGCAAGCTGTCTGGTGAAATCGTCTTCTTACTGCAAATCGTGTGTATTGTCCTTTCAGTTTCATACTTTTGGAACTTAGTCATCTTGAAAAGGATAGAGAAAAATGCTTACTTTAATGCGATGAACGAAATTCAACTGAAGATTGAAATGCTTAAGGACGTTAAGAACTTTGGCAAACCTGCCCTGTAGCCGTTTTTTAATTGTTTTTCAACAGAATTGCAAAATGTGAAGTTGATATATATATATGATGGTTGATACTTTCCAATTGTAATTACGAAATTTGTATTTGATGTAATAGTAGTTTAAGAGATCAAAAGGGTTTTTCATCACGTGGAATAAAATTATACATGCTTTTTTCAAAATATATTGTTGTCTATTTTTCTGTATATTTCTTTTTTTGTTTTGATAAAGGTGAATGCAACAGTTTATAAGATATATTTCGAATACAATACACCAGTTTAAGACCAGTTTAAGACCAGTTTAAGACCAGTTTAAGACCAGTTTAAGACCAGTTTAAGACCGGTTTAAGACCAAATTTCCATTTTGAAATCGTCAGCTTGAAAGTTTTGGAAAACTTATCAATGTACTTAATTGTGAAATGCATGATAAGATATATACTGTCTTTGTTTTTAAATCTTATTTTATTGAAGTCCTGAATTCCATTGCAGTAGAAATGTCTTTTTTGGCTCGACAAAGTTGATATTTGTATATGCAAATTAATTGCTTGTCTTGTATAATGTCTGTGTAAACTTTTTTATATGGTATACTTTCTTTGAGGTATAGAATAAACAGAGAGAAGAGACTTTTCGGTCACGCCGATAAACGACGAATAAAACCTGTTTCTTTTATAGTTAGCAGGATATGAATGTTTTGTGTTGTTGTTATATTGCATAGGTAATGGATAGAATATGATCTGGGTTTGCCTTTAATTATTTTGGAAGAACCGATCTAATACTCTTTGCCCATATTATTCCAGGTTAAGGATACAAGTTTTAAGTTAATGCAACCGCATTTCCTTTCTAAATAATTTCTAGGATTTCATTTACATAGAGATGTAAAAGTATCGATCCAAGAAAGGAACCTTGAGGAGCACCGCAATATAAAGTTTATTGTTCCGATACCAATGAGTTTACTTTGACAAGTTGCAGCCGATTTTAATGAAATGCAATTAAATCCATATTTAAATAGTTTTGGTAGATTAAATGAATGTTCGCTTTAATAGAATACTTACATCAGGTCCTTTGAAAAGTGGGATGTGACAAGCTTCTGTTCCGTGTTTGTAGTTATATATGCAAGTATAGTTATAAAATTCGAACACCAGACCCCAGAATAATATTTGTCAAAAATCCCGTTTGTATTTAGATATTCTTGAATTTGTTTGGCTAGCAGGATTTGCAAACTATTTTCACTTTCATGGAGTGATTTGTGCTGTTTTTCTAGGTACCGAGAATTCACCAGCATCAGTGCTGAATTTATCAGACGTCTCATGGTGGTCAAAAATGTCGGCAGCAAATCCTAGCGAATTTACGCTAATACCATCAAAGCTATTAGATTGATATGTGATAATCTCTTCTGTTCCTTTATAATTTTTCCAGAACTCCATTCATCGTCACAGGTTTTAACGAGAACCATGATTTAACATGTAAAATTAAAAGGAAGTCTTTGCTTCGAAAATCTCAATGTTCTTTGACGTTTCGAGACCAATGCCTACAAAGAATTTGTTCACATCGGTAGTGGATTTTGTTGTTGACCATTCATGATATGGTTTTCAAAAATATATTTCGTGATGATATGAGAGGTTGCATGCCTTTTATACAGTAGTTATATTATTCTTTTTTCAATACTGGTTCAAGGGAATACAAAAACATATCTTTTTTATGAATATTAACTTTACAGACGCTTTGCTTTTCTTTCATATAAGCTGCCTATGCAGGCAGCTGCTGAAATTAAGTGCATAGAAGCTTTTTTACACTGTTTTTTCTATTGATTTTATCTTCTAATTGGAAGAGATCTGAATTCTTTGATCATTGATCCTTCCTTGAACATGCTTGTTTCATATTCAAATCTTAAATTGGTTCTATATCATTGCTGCTGTGTCTGCTCTATAACTCCATAAGCACTCAGATAGAGGCAGATTCAACAAAACTTTTCTGAATTCCTCGTATGATCGAATTCTTTTGACAATCGCGTTAGCTGAAGGGTAACTTCGGCAAAAGTTCATGTTCATTGGTTAATTATTGCTGAGCAGTGGCGGAAATTGCGTTGTTATAGAGGGGCAACCGCCCCCCTCCCCCCAGGTTTTGCCAAATTGTCGGTTTTGTCGGCAAAATTATGTCATTTTTCGGCAAATTTGCTTGCTTTTGTGGGCATTGCCCCCCCCTCCCCCCTTGAATTTCCGCCACTGTTGCTGAGAGATCAGTATAAATGTCCTACTGTCTTTGGCCTCGTTGACTGGCAAGTTATCATAATAAAGATCAATGCAGAAGACATTTCAGTTACTCTTGCCGCTTTTTCTAAAGATGTGCTGCTGTATTACTGAGTTAATTTCTTTAGATGTTTCGACGGACTTATCAAATAACAACCTAGGCCGATCAGTAGTCATTTTCATGGCTATGTGTTATCTTGGATTGTTAACTGGGGTTATCAGGGGATGCATATACGGCAGCCATCAACATAGGTTTACCGTCCCCACTCTTCGCTTATTCTTTGCTTTGTTTCAAGAAAGAGGAAAAATTAAATGCTTCAGTGCTAGAAAATATGAATTTGCCTCTAAAACGTTTGCCATTTTACTTTTGCATTTTTTAAAAGTATCAGCATAGCTAGCCTGAGAATCTCATTTACGATAAAATCGCAGCCATGGAAGGTAATTGAGCTTTTTCAATAAATAGTTTTAGAGGCCTTTGAAAGTATAAATCTAAACATTATATTGTTAGATAAACAGGAAAACTATAAGGAGAATCTTGAATTCTTCTCGTGAGAATCCCTCCTTTAGAACAGATGATGGATAGAGAAATGATAACGCTCTTTTGAATCCTCCTTTTGTGTCTTCAAAATATCCTAGTTTGAAAAAATGAAGATAAAACTATTAAGCGAAAGAAGCAGGCAAATGTTTAGACAATTTATGGAAGATCTCCGCCTAATCTTTTGTGACCGTGAAAATGGTAGCTATAGAGACAGATGACGCTGTATTCACTTCAATTGACTTCCCAAGAACCATGGAGTCATCATGGCTGACACGGTTGGAACAGATGCAGAAAAAGTGTCTGATGAAATTTCTTCGAAAATATCAGAACAAAGCGCAAAGAATTTCATTCCTCTGATCGAAGACGTCGCAGAATGGCTTGCAAAGCTCTTCGAGAAAGATATTGATGTAGACAATTTCATGGATGAGCTTGACAATGGATACTTAATATGCCAGCTGGCTGAGAAGGTTCTAGAGGCATCTGACCGTTTCTATCTCAAGGAGGAGGCTCTGGAAGCAAACTCAACACCTCCGCTCCCAAAGCTGAAGTTTAAAAAGCACAAGCATGCTACCAAAGAATCATTCCTAGCAAGAGAGAATGCTGCAAATTTTTTAAGGTTTGTAGATTATGCATCAATTTTTGCACTGCTGATCATTTCCTTGTACTGTATGGGGAGCTGATAAAACAGGAGTGCAACTTCTTTTAAAGTTTCGTGTAACCTTGCTTTTGATCAGTTTGAGCCTAATAAAAATATGATCTTGCTTGGCCAATGGTTTTAAAATGTTCTCTTTCTGGGTAGGAAACATGGGTACCATATGCCTATCTTCAAAAAAGGCTTTGGGTGTAGATATCACCTCTTTGGAATCAAAATTCGAGAAAATCTGCACCCTGATATAAGCATTAACTCTGTTTTGGCACAAGTGACTAATTACGTCCTTTAGAAAATCTATATGCATAGATACATATAAAAACCCACATTTGGCTATTTTATTATCAGTGGATTTCTTTGCCATCCTAATCTACATTGCATTGTTATGCTCATTTGCAAGCCCTTTTTGCTGCTTTGCTAGACAAAATATTTTAAATACTAGATAATTTGGATAATTTTTTTCTGCCTGAATACTTCCCACCCATCCTTCCTTTCATGAAGTATTACTGTGCTATAATCTGTTATTCCTCCAGCATGATCTTTTAAAAAAGAGAGCTTGTTATTAACAGCTGGACTATTTGACATATAAATTATTCAAAGGTTCTTAAGAATTTTTAACTGTGTTCCTTGTTAAATCCGATAATGTTTTCTATCATGCAATATTCTTTTAACGCTTTGTTCATTTCTGTTGGAGACCATTCATTAGCAACTTCATTGCAGGGTGGCAAATGACCTTTTATTTACCTTATAAAGGCTCTGCTATTGATACAATATCAGCATCAATGATGGTGCAGCATCAAGCAGACAGATTGTTTGTAATTCACTGATGAAATTTGCTTTCATTCTGAGATACAATTATTCAATAAATTTTGCATTAAGGAATCCTGCTCAAAAGCACAAAAGGTCTTTTGTTGCAGCTCCCTTCTATCTCATGAGAAGTCCCATTCTGTCAAGGCCACACTAGTTACATCATAGATCACATTAATCCCAAGCTTTCAAAGGCCCTGCTAAAGAGGGGGAAGGGGTACAGGGGTGCTGTACCCACCAGCATTTTTTCTGTCAGCATATAAAGGATTTTACCTAGGTGAATGAATTGTTGTTCTTATCCTGTAGTATTGTAGCCTTTTTGCAATAACTGTAACGTTTTAATATTTCTGTAGCAGTTAAACTTTCAGAGTATGGCACTAAAACAAGAATTTTGAAATAGAAACGCATGAAAAGAGCCTATAAGATTTTTTATCTTATGACCACACCCTTAAAGAGTGAGAAACGCCCTTTTTGTCAGCAAAATCCTTTTTGTACCTCCTCTGAGTGGCGGTGATTACTTATTTCAAATCACTAATAATTGCAGGGTGCTCATTCGAGGAGGGGATCCCTGTTTTGTAAGCATTATCTTTAGAGAAGGTGCTCATATGAAGGGGCTCTTTTGGTGAGACAAACTTTAGAAGAATTACAGTAAAAAAAGTAATAATTTTTTGCGATTCATCTTACTAGCTAATTACAACCAAATCAACTCACATATGCCCAGTTAAACTATTGCTACTTCAAAACCCCAAAACCAATTGCCCTCTCAGCATAACACAGCTTTTCCTTTTGATAGCTGGTGCAGAGAAGTCGGCATTCAAGAATCAACACTATTTGAATCTGATGGACTTGTTCTTCATAGACAAGTGAAGAATGTAGTTCTGACATTGTTAGAGCTGGGTAGGATTGGTGAAAAATATGGAATGACACCTGTTCCAAATCTAGTAAAGCTTGAGACCGAAATTAAGGAAGAGGAAGAGAAAAAGCCAATCCCACCAAAAAGTGCAGGAGGGAAGAAAAATAAATCTCTTGGGCCATTAGATTCAGAGGTATGCTTTTTGTAAGAATTTTTTTTTTCATTCAAGAAGATATATTTCTTCTTTCTGTCTATAGTGCTTCGGACATTGTATTTATTTTGAGAATTTGGGACTGCTCTATAGAACTGAGAGTAGCTGCGAATCTCATAACAAAGAAACATCGTCTGCACCATCGCAGTAATAAAAAGCATAGCACTGCTGCTGTAATTTTCCATTTTGTCTTTGAAGCGTATTTAGGCAGTTACCTGAAACATTAGCTTTGCGGTTCTAGCTATACCTATCACAGGATGCAAGACACGTAAATTACCGAGTATCTTACACTACAGAAAATTGATTCTTTCTTTTCATTTTGAATGCTTAAATTTCAGGTGAAACGTGTGGCTGCGAAGTATCATGTAAAGCTAGAAAGAGTTAAAGAAGGAAAATATATTTTGAATGACAAACTAACAATATTTGTGCGTGTAGGTATCTTACTTCCCTATATGTCCAAGGAAGATTTTGCAATTTTAGGATGCTTTTTTGTGATTTTATTGTACAATTCTCATGGATAAATACAATATAGATTTTATTATGCATTTATAAAGATCGGTGTTATCAAAGTTTTCATATGACATTTAGCTCTCTCGTCTCCCTATTTGACAATTTCGAGAAAGCTATTTCTAAAGGAAGTAATCTTTTTAGCAATTTACAAAAATAGTTTTGGAATTCGTTTTGTAAATGTTAACAAGGCAGGTCTATGTTTCATCAGATGGTATTTATATATAGTAATGTGGTAGTATATCCTCCTCTTCTAGAGGTTCCCTGGTTCCCTAATTTCCTGTTCCTTGCTCCTTGGTCCCCTATTTAAGACCTGCAACGAGGCCCTAACCTAAATGTGGTGTGTAAACTTTACCTGTCACCCGTCAGCAACTGCTTGCTGTAGTCTGAAACACTCATACAAGCCAGACATTATCAGCAATTACCAGGTGGGTCTTTCTTAGAAAATTTTGAAAAAGACGCTAGGGAGCGTTTTCTTCTGTGCTTTTAAAGTTATCATGCTAGCAACAAACTGTGACTTTATCGCAAGTTATATTAGTCTTCTTCTTTTCTCCAAAGATCGTGGAGATATTCAGGACTACCTAAGGACAACCTAAGAACAACACCGTATGTGGTAAAGTGAAGCCTAAACAATTAGATGATAACTTTTGCCGCCTGTCAAATGAGGAATAAATGAAATTATCAGATTTTAGTAATGGAATTATCAACCAATGTATGTCATGAAACCTAGACGCCCCGTTTCCTCTTTCAAATATCTGATGCTCCACTCCGCTCCCACGCGAAAGCATTTACGCCATAGTTGCTAGATCATTGTCATTATCATAATCATTTTCTGTTTTTCAAGATACTGCGTAAACATGTAATGGTTAGAGTTGGTGGTGGCTGGGACGAGTTTGAACATTTTGTCAGTAGACACAACCCTGAGAAGATTGGAAAAGTTTTGCTTTGTAAGTTGTCATCATCATTATAGTACAAATTGGTCAGATTTTTTTCAGACGCAATTAAAATGACGCTATCCGCTTTCTCGTTTAGGCTAAGCAGGGATCAGTATTTAGAGAGGCTCTAGAATTTCAATGTTTGTTCCAGACCCCGCTAATTCTGATCTCTACTTTTTCTTTGAGGGTAGGCACAATAAGAAAAGTGTACCGAAATTCATGAAGTTAACCAGAATTTTAGTTCGTTTTTACGGAAAAACATGTCATTTTTCTCCCATTATTAAAAAATGATAAATGTATTTCTTAGCCTCGCTTGTCATTCTGTTAATAACATTTAGTTGCATCTAATATTCATATATTCACTTTACTCTTTTTATATCAAGCAATTTCGACTTTTTTTCAGCTGTCTGATCGTCTAAGTTTTGGCCTACCTCTGCGAAGAACGATCAAAGTAAGCAATGGTTTATTGGGAGAAGCACATTTAAAGTTATGTTAAGAATCAGGCACAAACATGAAAAGCTACTTCGAGCAACCATTCTCATTGTCACAAACAACAACAGCAACAAAAATACAGAAGCCCGACATTTCGAGTCCAACGAGGTTTCTTCGCCTTCAGCTTTTGTCTTTCGATATATTTCAAAAGCATAGGCGAGTTATGTAGAAACTGCAGCGAGGATAAATTTAAGGATAGATTTATTTATTTGAAAGACTGTGAAGAAATTTTGTAATTTTGTTTCCAGCTTGTAATGCCAAATTATATTTGTTCATCTGCAAAGGAATCTTGGCCGATATGACAACTGCACTCACACTAATAGTATGAGAGCATCTTTAGGTCTGTAACTACTATTGTTTTCAGGGTCTCCTGCTCCTACAATAATTATAAAGATCCATTGTTTCCAATAGACAATTAATTTTGTTTCCATTGCTCTCAAACAGTCCTTTCTACGGTACTGGATGTGTTTGCCGTATGTATCGATCAAGCGAATTTGAATATCTTAGACAGACAAACAATTTATTGAATTCATTATTGATTGAATACCACATCGATTGGACTAGATTATAATTATATATGAATTTGAGTTGTTTGAAAATTTAGCAAATGCAAGCAGAAAAATACTTCAAAAGTGTATTTACATGAGAGCTTTGGCCTTAAACATGATAAAGCTTTCAAAATGTTGTTTTAATATCGGCATTGCTTATGGTCAAAATTCAAATTCTACCTTTTTTAAGATGTGTAGCTCACATCAAGTAACTCACATCTTCAAGTAAAGCCATCACTAATAATAGTCTTATTCTACAAATTGCGTTTAAATTCTTGTTGCCTGCAGACTCAATTATTGTGCTGTACTTTAAGACAACTTTCAAGTTTTGACTGATCACTATGCATTGACCGCCATATCATAAACATGGATTTTACCCTGGTAGGCAATTAATTTTAGGGTACCTAAAAAATCTTATGTTGGACCGTTTTTTAAATTTACGTGGATGACGTACAATCACTGCAAAAAGTTTTGGAACACTAACGTCAGTTTTCAAAGGCAAATTCAGCCACCCCCCTCTCCCCCTAAGAACAATGTTGATTTACTATAGAAAAAAGGAAGGGATTGTGGAGTACACTTTTTCGTGTGCCTTGTATGATATTTTTCTATACTTTAAACATTGTTTTTTGGGGAAAAAGGGGACGGAAGTAGTTGTATTTGGGAAAACAAATGAAGAATGGAAAAGCACAGCGCAAAGTGTTGGGTGTTCCAAGTAATTTTGGCAGTGATTGTATGTATATTTCCTACCGATGGTATGATACATGAAGATATCAATGATACAGTTGGTAGCATTGCACTGATGTTTCTTTCTTGGATCAATCTTTTAAAGGTTACTCACAAGGTTTTAATTAAATCAAATTCTCCCTTCTGATCTTTAGCAAAAATACTTTTTATTCATAAAGTATCAGCTACTAATGTAAACATAAAATTGAAGAATTATCCAAAAAGTTTCATGACCTACCGTGGATTTATGTTATCTCGACACTGAAGAACTGAATCGATTTTTTGATAGTTCTTGACATGGTTGCTTTGTGATACACTTGATCGCTCTCAATCGAATCGAATCAGCTAATTAATCAAATCATGGATAAAGTGCTGCTGATCATAATCGGTTACAAAACCTAGAAGTAGAAATTTAATAGTTTTGTGGGGCTTAGGGGGGGGGGTTACCTGGGGCACCTCCGTGAAGGGGCAGAATTAAGCGACGAGGATTGGGGATGTTTAATAAAGATTGGATTTTTGTGCCACACCCTTCAGGTGACTGAAATATTTTATACCGAATCAAGGGAAAATTTACCTAGTGGCGAAAATATATTTAGGGGTGTCGCACCCCAATACCCCCGGTTAATCCCTCCATGCCTCCGTGAGCTGCAAATAGTTATTTTACTTTTGTTTCCAAAATAGGGGGGGTCACGTTTCCTTTGTGTCTTCGGGTCCACTATCGTCTGTAACACAATCTTTTCATGTAGAGATCATATGTGGAGCTACGTATGAGAACAACATCTAAAAGAAAATCAGATCTGATTACAAGTTTAGCCTAGTAAGTGTAACATGCCTTTTATACTGAAAGAAAGAGGGAGGCTTGTTTTACCTCAATGAATGCAAGAGAGGCTGCTCATTACTGCAACAAAAACAAACTTGATAGAATGACAAAACTTGAAAACAAAGCTTCAAAGAATTCGAGCTCACTCCGTTCATTATGAAATTATTCTTTGCTGACCAACAAACTTAAGCCTTGGCCAAACTGGGCAACATTGTCGGGCAACATTCACAAATTCATAATGTTGCTCAAATGTTGTCCAGTTTGGCCACCATGTCGGCCGACAAATTCATTAAGAAATTTGTTGCTCGAATGTTTGAACATGGTCAAACATTTTTCAGCAACATTTGTTGCTCAGCCCTATGTTGTCCAGTTTAACCACATTGTCGGGCAACAATTCACCTCAATTTACCATCTGAGAAAAAATCAACATGCGCAGTGTTGTATTGCAAAACAATATCCTCAACTCGATTCAATAAAAATGGCCTGTCAAAATTTAAGCTTCGAAGTTGATTTTGCAGAATGGGAAGTAAACCATGGAGAGGAAGAATATAAAGGTCTCGTCTGAAACAAATCCAAGTGCAAGTTCTTGAAAACAACAAATCAGCCAAATGCTACTGCTTCTACGAGTGCTCAACCAAAGGGTGCTAAAAGCAACACACGATGGTGTTGTGCTGAGTCAAAATCAGCTTCCAGTGGCTGCAGCTTGCTTTCTTTCAGCCATACTTATCCAAACTTTTGAAACCACTTATCAATTTAAATTTGGCGCGCTGTTTTGACAACATCAGCAAAAGATGCTGCACGACAATGTTGCCCAGTTTGGCCACCATGTTTCGACGACAAAAAATCAACAAAATTTCAAGCAACATTGTCGGGCAACAATGTTGCCCAGTTTGGCCAAGGCTTTAGACATTCTCTTGCTTTTGTTCACATATTAGTTTTAAGCGTTTTCCATTTATTTATTTATTTGTTTGTTTGTTCATTTATTTACTAATTTATTTATTCATTTATTTATAAGAGATTCTCCACCTACATTTTCATTTAAGAAAAAGAATCTGAAAAATTGCATCTCTTCGACATTTCTCAAAACTTTTCAAGGTACCTATAGATAATCGAAAGAAAATGGCAGTTATGAAAGACTTTGTAGAAGCTGGGAATTATCTTTCAAATGCCCGTTTACTCAAGCCTAACCCCTTGCCCTTTGGTCGATCCGGCTATAGTCATGCAAGATAGTTACAAAATGAATTGATAGTTCTGAATAGATGATGATTTGGAAATGTGTGATCAAGTCAATTAGGATACCCCCTTATTTACGTGCTATGCTGCTAAAGTAGGAAAGATTTGTACACCTAAAACAGAGAAACTTTAGGTCCGCTACAGCATCAACATGCATGCTTTCTAGCCAAACAATTTCCAAACATCTTCTTTGTGAACACATACTGTATTTAAGTTAAAGCTTTGTGAAAAAGATGTCAGTGTGAACGGACATCTTTTTCACAAAGACCAATACAGAGCATTGCGAGCGAAGCCTAAAGGCTTTTTAAAGTTGCGAATCGTTAGTTTTTATCAAGGTCGTAGAGATCGAGACCGTTTTTCAATCCTTCAATATAGCTTCTCGCTCTTCGAGACTAAGGCTGTGTTTACACGACAAATTTTAGAACGGTTTCAAATGGAACTCTTTTCGAAGCGATCCCTTTTTGGTACGGCTAGCAGCTTCATTTGGAACGGTTCCGACTGGTCCCGTGCAAATCCGTACTGATTTTAGTACGGTTCCAAATGGAACCGGTCTCGTGTAAACGCTGTATAAGATCCCTGGCTACGCTAAAGATCACATCAATATACACAGTCCTTCAAGCCAAAAAAGTCCTTTGGCTGGAATATCGTGAATATGCAGTTTTTTTATCTTTGTTCCAATCACATAGCAGTGATCTGCAACTCGCAGTGTTGTCTTGTTTCGTGTACGCATGAAGATAGAACAAACTGTAAAGCAATCAAAATATACTTCTTGAGAATTGAAAAAGTAGTTACTTACAGCTATACATCATCAAGCCTGATTCCTTTAGCGATGATGCATGAGGGTCTCTCTTTACCAAAAATTCGCTGCCGCATTTCTTTAGGCCAAAAGACTTTAAGTAAACACGTGGCCGCAAGTTTCGATGGTTTAAGCTCTCTAGTATGACTTTCGTTGCCCATGCCTTTGGTATGATATTATTACCAGGTAGGACAATTCTAGGACATATTTTTAAATCTAGAACGAATGACACAAGTATCTTTCCTAACATGCCAAAATCTGTAGGCCGTTATCTTGAGAACTTATTCCTGCAACTATTTATATATGTACTCGAGTCAGCCATAAGAACGAATGACAATGTCAAGCCATATTCAGCATACTTTTCACCATTGGGAGTTTTCACAATGGAAGAATTATTCTCAGAGGATGAGAATACCGTTTCCTCTCGCCTTGATGCCGCATTGAGGCTTAAGGCTGCAAAGAAGAACTAGAGAGCGCTAGGGAATTTCTCTGGGGAGAGAAAGGCTGAATTACTCCAAGTAGAACCAATGCAATCAAAATCAACTCCTCTTACCTCTTTTTCTACATATCATCCTTCTCCCCTCGTTCTCCCAACACATTAGGTATTTAGGCTAGTCGACTACTAGATTCAGAAGCATACAAAATTTAGCTTTCCTTTTTGCAAAACACCTATTTCGCAGGGTTTAAAATGAATATACGGAAGGGAAAGAATATTTGAATATATGACATCAAACTAAAGAGCAAAGATTATATATAACTTATAACTCGATAACTAGTGACGGACTTGGGAGAGACCTTCTAGTTCCATCATATTCTACTTTGTCAAATTATCTCAACTCACACTTCGTTCTAACCATCCGAACTCCCTCTGTGAAACTATAAATGCAAATTCACAAAATTTCTTTAAAAAAGATCTACCGTATTTCATCTAAAGAACGCCGCGGCCTTTGTTACAAAATCCAAATTTTGGATGCGGCATTCAATAAAGGGCGGCGTCTATCAGAGGGCAGCTTTTAATACAAAATGAAAAGTTTGTCAAATGAAAAATGTCAAATGTCAAGGAATTTCAATATCCCTGTCTCCGTCAGAGTCCTCGTCTCTATGAGATAAAAACTTTCATAGCTTTGGAATAGCAAGCGTATAAACTATTCGTTACTTCGTGTTTGGTGTGTTTTCTAATGAACACTGCTTTTCAAGATTCAATAAAGGGCAGCGTTTATCTCAGGGCGGCGTTTTTTCCAAATGGTTGGCTGAAGGTGTGGCCGAAGGTGTGGCCGAAGGTGTGGCTGAAGGTGTGGCTGAAGGTGTGGCTGAAGGTGTGGCTGAAGGTGTGGCATTATAGAGGGTGGCGTTTATCAGAGGGCGGCGTTCATTAGAGGAAATACAGTATTCAAAAGTGAAGCGATTTCAAACTAAGCATATTTTTATAAACACAGACAGAGATAAACGAAAGGAAACATAGAATGCAAATCCACCAGATTTCCTTATTTTTTTTCTTATTTACAGGATATTTCGCAATTATTTGTCTTTATTTCTGCTCATGCAGTCTACATTACTATAAATCAATATTAATTACAGTTCATGATATATTCCCTATACTACTCTATTGCCAATTCGTTTACATTGTATCTAAAAACAATCTATTTAATTCTAATCAATAATTTCTCAATGCTTAGCATTAAACTGAATACTTTGAGCTTGAAATTAAAGCAATCTCAAATCTTTCTTGGAAGAAAAATGTTTATCATCTGGTATATTTGCTCGATGCAGTGAGAGACTTTCTCTTTACTTGCGTATTGTCACGTCTTTCAACCATTAGTGTAAAACAATAATCTGTTTTCTATCATGGACTTAAAATTTAGAAATTGTTGAAAATTATTCCATCAGAAAATGCGTTACTGATTGGATTAGGAAAAATAGCCTGTCATTTAAACAGGGGTGTAGTGCTAGGGGGCTCAGGGGGTTGAGCCTTCCTTGCCGATGCCGAAAATTGGCCAATTTCTACTTCTGCTATTGTTTTTCGCAATATTTTGTGCAAGATTTCCCTTGGTTAAAGTGGTCATTTGGACAAACTGCTTTTAATTAACATAGTTCTTGTTGAGAAAATAGACGAATTATTTTTCCAAACTTAATAAATCGCTAATTACAACGGAGCGAGTGTCGAAAGTCATATTGTTTCCTTTCCTATCTAATTGGGGCTCTACTAACAGCGACAGTTATTCCTAGTGTCAAGCTTTGTCGCGCTACTTGCATCTGTGACAGGATTTTCTATGAAGAAGATGAAGCAAGCATAGTGAAGAATAACGGTGATCAGCAGCTAATAAATGGTGCGAGCATTCTTAAAACGAATCTCTTCTTGTAGCTCCAATCCAAAAATGAGCAGAATAATGAAACAGCCCAGATGCTGTGTTTGTACCATTTCGTATAGATATAAATTTTCACTAATATTTGCATAATGGTCTACTAAAATGAAAAAATTGAATTAAACTCAAGCGAGATTTTAGCATGCCTTAACCATATGCATTGCGATTAATAAAGAAACTCTTTATATCATAGATATGGAATTGAAGTCATAACAGCCTCCTAATATTGTCTTAAATCAAGCCTCTTTTACTGATTAAGCTTCACCATTATAAACCAAAAGAATATGATGCTGCTACGAGTTATCAGCAAGTCATTAAATGGCGATATTTATACTTTCTTAAAAATGTACCCAATGTATGACGTTTTTATTTGCAGAATAACGTAACTTTAATCTAAACTATTCTACCACGTCATCTATTTACAATTATGATTATATCTGTCAAATATTTTATTATTGATCATAAAGACTTAATAAAGGCAGTTGCTTGATAAATATCTAAATCATATGTTAAAATTGATTCTATAGTTACAATAAAATCTTATTTTCAGATTAATTGAATGCATTTATGTTACGTGCAACCGAGCATTTATTGACCCAATCACCACTTGATATTTAAAAGGGAAAGTACTTTACAACTTGCAGTCAATGAACATCTCACTGTTCGTGTCTCATTTATTGCTGCGGTCTTTGCTAGATAGTAACATTAAAAATTAAGGTGGCTATTTAAAGTGTCCACTGACTTCTAAGAGAGTCTGTCCGCTTACCAAAACTGCCAAGAATTATCGAGAAAAGTTCCTATACAGCCATTTATCATCAGAAGTCTCGTTATTTTCCATTGAATCACCTAAGCATATTCAGAAAACTCAGGTGACTCGCAATAATAGCTTATTATTGTAATTGGCATGAAAATAGTAGGAAAAGGACTGTTGGATAGGTAATTCTGTGATAGTACTAGTTGTGTAAACACCAACACAGACTCTTCTGTTGAGTTATTCCTAACAGGACACCCATTCAGCTTTTCCTTTGATTCTGTTTTCAGAAAATTCACCAAACATATTGTACCACATACAAGCAGGGACACAGAGGCCAAAAGGGGGGGTCAGTCTGGGCCTTTTTCCCACCCATTTTTTGGAAAATCAAAATGCCCCGTACTATTCCAACTTCATATATACTCATTGATGTCAAATCTGTCACAGGAGGCTCTGTTGAAGTATAATTGGAACCTTGTCACTCTTAATGGTTTCTAGTTTTGTAGAGATTGTTGTTATTTTTGGAACATACAAGCAAAGTTTTTTACTAAAATCCATATGATACCTACTTTGGTGCATAAAGCTTTTACTGCTTCCTGTTTCCTGTTTCTATCGAACCTTTCGACTGCTTGCCATTATACATAGTCAAAATTCTAACTCCTCAAATTTTGTATTCTTCAAATTTGTGACAATTTGAACGCAGACAATATCACGGATAGATTATATTTTTGCGTGAAGTGGACGTGCGGGTTGTCAAAAGATGCCTAAACCAGACCGATATGATTCAATGTATGTTTTTATTAAATTTTAGGAATCAATAAGCGCCTCGGCCCCCTTATTTCATTACTTCCGCATTCTATGTCTGCTTTAAGAAATATCTCAATAGTTATAACAAACAAGGAAAGTAGCTCGACCATATGGCATTTAATTTACTGTAGTTAAATATTTTTTGATTAGACCCACATCTTTCCTTCAAAGACAGGAGCATTTAGTGTTTCAATAGCCAGGCACGCTGTTACAGATTACACAAGAGACTCATCTGCATTTGAGATTATTGACAAGGTTCCTCAACTTTGTCTAGATTAAAATCATGCATTTCGACAGCTAAACATTCTTCGGAATGTGCCAGGCTTTTCCTACAATTTAACGGTGACTTCGAAGGGGAATTTCCTTGCTGACAATTAATTGCTGGCAAGTCTATATATTGTTGATCTTTAAAAGCAACTGAAAGTTTTTTTGCCATTTCCACAGGCCTTTTCGACTCCTCACTTGAGGTAGAGCCCCTTGGGGTGCGGTTGATTCGACGCGAGGCTAGTCTCGTTCTGGTGGAAAATGAATTGCTTGTTTGCAGCATTGACACCATAGCGGTCTTTTCACTATCGCTGTTCAAGATGTTGTTGTTGTGCCCTTTTCTCCTTCGTTTCTTCTTGCAATCCAGAAAAAAGGCGCGAATGTCCTTTCGGAATTCTGATGACATCAGAATCAATATAAAAGGGTTTGTGGCGCAGGTCGAATAGGCACAAAGTCCTACAAAAATATGAACCACTGAAGCATGTGGTTGCTTGCTTCCACCACCAAACTCAAGCCATTGCCAAAACACATTATTTGGCAGTTTTAAGGATGCATACGTCAGCACCATCACTATAAATATGATAGCGAGTCTTCTTTGCGTTCTTATTCGCCTTTTACTCGTTCGCCGACCGAGTCCGAGCATCCCTCGTTTGACAAGGTTTCGCTCACGACGCAAACATCGAATAATTTTGACAACAAATGTTATGATGAGAACAATTGGTATCAAATATTCGACAACAGATAAAGCGACTGTGTACATCTGACGATAAAAACCGTTTGACCAATTCTCTTCACAGGAAACAGAATTTCCAGTGCCTTTTATACCCAATTTGAAAGCGTAGGGTGCAACCATAGCAAATGGAAGTGCCCAAGTAATGCCTGCTAAAATCTTTACTGTCGTTGCTCGTAAATTCGACCTGATACGGTTTGAAAAGATCATGTTGCGTTCGAAAAGCATGAACATGAGTGTATAGCTTGATACTATTGGTAGACTTGTTTGAAACGGATATATAACGTTGCAGAGAGCATCACCAAAGACCCAGCGTCGGCTTATCAGCCAAGTCAGGTCCAAGGGAATGCATACCACGGAAACCAAAGTGTCACACACAGCCAGGTTTAAGATGAGCACAGAGCTGGTTTTGCAACGGTGTTTCCGTTTAGTAATGACGAGCAGGACTAACGTGTTGCCAATGAATCCAATGGTTGCTATGATAATCATCAATACAACTTGAAAAATAGATAGGTGCTCCATAACAGAGGGTGAAATTGTAGGAAAAACTGTTGTTGTCGAAGAATTTTGAATCAGATTAAGAACGGTTTGGTTCATACTGCTTCTTTATTGTTCCACAAATCTAAGGATAAGAAAATATCTTATAAAATAATACAAACAAACAATGTTAAATCGAATAGCCTATATAATTAGGAAATATTACAGTTATTTCATGTATGGCATGCCCAGGGGAGCGCTTGTCGTATATCTGTGCCCACACCTTTGAAAGCAGAGCCATCCATAGACCAAATTTTCCCCTTATTCAATCCATCCCCAGACTTGCGTTGTCAGAGTGCATCATATTGCGCTTCACAAAATGAACAAACTACCCATATCCATAGAAATTTCTTAACGGAATGACTCAAACGCAGGTTTTTGATGGTAAAAATATAACTACTCGCAGTTTTTGACTGAGAGATTTGGACGCATTTCCAGGTATTCCCTTTAAACCCATTGATCTCGGCCAATATAAGAGTACCCCATCCGAAATAGCATCTGATAGATTGCAATCGCATACTGGTAACCAACTGACGTAGAATGAAATATAGCATTGTTTTTGACATAAGAAAAGTAGCTTGGCATGCAGTCATTGCAGACCTCTTATAAAATATTTTACAAATATGCTGGTACAGAGAAAAGTCAAATTGTCAATTACTCTTGCCAGTCGTCTATGTAGCAAGCATTCAACTTGCAATTAATTAGGGAAAAAGCAAATCAGAATAATTCATGAGTACTCAGTATGAAAAGATTTAAGGTACACGTTTTAAACTCTGAAGAGTGTCAGACGAAAAAAGCTTTAGTTTACTAAATGTTTGCTTTTTTCAAAGCCATTTTATAAATATATGTAAAATATAAAATATATGGAAAAATGAAATTTTAATTCTTCGAAAAAATATTGAAAGTTCAGTCTATTGCACGTTGACAGACTTGTAAAGAAGGGTACATAAGAAAAAAGATAACATAGGATGTCAGTTGATACAATCTTGCTGAAGGGAAAATTTTAAACAAAAACACGGACGAGATATTACAAACTACAAAACAAAACTACAAACAAAATATCTGAGATTGAAGAATTAAGCCTCCCAATTAACTTTGCAGAACAAATCTTCAAAGAACTCACTTGACAAACATGTGTCTCTCTAATGTGAACAAACTGTCAACGATAGGCTTCGGTTTTTAAATATCTACGCCTTAGATGGAGCCAATCGATAGAAATATAGACAGAAAAGACTATGATTTTAAGGGATCAATTGTAAGAATGTGCTGAAACCCACCAACCAATTTGTTGAATTGAGATAAATCATGAAGGGGATGAATGTCTATTGACAACATAGATGCAATGACTAATGCAAAGTACATGTCAACAAAATCGTGAATGCATAGCCAATTTCTCAAAGATATATCTCTGCCAGACGAGCATAAAAATATGATAGCACTCGCTTTTCTATGTCAGAATTTATTTAGTTAAAAATCAAGTGCGTTATGATAAAATAGAAGCATTCTTTATAGATAAATAATAAAAAGTTGCTTAACAGGTTCTCTCTGCTTTTTTCGAGCTATGATGTTCAGCAAGAAGATCCAATGATTTCTACGTCCAAAGCTGTTAATTGCAGGGATGCTCTTTGTTTAAAACACTTCTAACATTAGCAACAAACTGCGTTAGGCCTTGAGAATTTGCCTGAATAAAAATATAACATAGAGAACAAATTTTAAACAAAAATCTCATGCTTAATAATTAAAGAAATCTTTATCCTCACAAATTCCCGCTCTTGACAAACAACGTAGAGTCCAAAGAAAGCAAGATGTGAGTTCATTCCATCTTCAATTAAGATCTTCGTTCACGTGAAAACAAGTTACTCCATACAAATCAACCTTGATAAGATAACCCCTCAAGGAATTCCTGATAAGAGATCTATGGAAAAATCCACACCAGCAAAAACTGTTGGTGAAGAAGAATATTTTGAATCTGCTTAAAAAAGCATTTGGTTTTGTTATCAAATTCCTACGAGCAGAGCTTTAATTTTTAACGAAGTTATAAACCAAAGATAGGCAAACAGACAATCGTCAAAATTTGTCGAGTTTAATAAAATAAATTAGGTTGCACATGACATAGGTTCATTTGCTTTTAAATGGTTTTATAAAATTTATTATCTAATGAATTTCCAAACAGTGGTTTTCTAAAAGTATTTTGTTTTATAAAACGAGTCATTCTAAAACTGCTTCATTGCAGCTGAACAACTTACTATACCTTGTTGCTAGTATGCTTTGAATTCTCTAATATTTGAGCTCTAATATAAGAGACCGACTTACAATTTGTTTGTTTTTTAACCTTAGCAGGTATATTCTAGCCTGCGCCCCAGTCCATAAATGCTGCCACATTAGTAGACTTGGGCGCAGACTAGTATATTCAAAAGGAGATTAAAGAGACTTAAGGGGTAGGGTTTGGAAGGATGCCCAAAAATTAAACAGAAAAATACGATGAAAAACGATTTTCGTGAATAGACCTTGCCATTTGGTCGAGAAGAAATATAATAGTCTTAAATTGAAAGCTGAATACAATTTTTCACATGTAAGGGAAAGTTTCAGGTTTAAGCTAGTCGCAAGTTTGCTCATAAGAAATGTTATAGAGAAGCTATTGCTGTACATTAAGATACCAGTATCAACAAATTTTTAAAAATAATTGAGATAATTTGTAAACAGTAGTGGCCCCAGCACTGATCTTTGTGGGAAGTTGCATTACATTCTGCTCAAGAAAAACTTAATTGCAAGTTGTTGGATTGTATTCTATCCAGTTTCTATAATTGAAAAAACTCACGATCGAAAAGGGACCAAGTAAGGACACCTTGCCAATATAAAAAAGTAAATTTAGAAGTGATTGATTTTCGTTTGAGTAAAAAGTTTTGTTTTGGAGGAATGAAAAAACTGAAACGTCAAATCTATAAATCTATGTCTTTGTAGTTTAAAAGAGAATCATTTTTTGTCCGTTTAGTTATCGATTGCGTTTCAATAATTCTTTTCATTATCTTAAAGGAAAATGAACCGAGGCTTATAACCTTTAACACGTAACACATTTAACTGACTTTGCACTTTTAGGTCATAGGACCCGAATTAAAATATTATGAAAATCTATTTTTGTGGCTTCATCACTTATGTTTAGAATCAAACACGTTAATATCTAAGGTAGCTAAGATGTCCTATTATCAAACGCTCCGTCAAGATCCATGGATTTTGGTGTCATGTGCAGCAGTTGAAAACATAGGGTTTCATACCGTTCGACAAATGTAATCGGACATAATATAAAAGATAAAAGAAGAAAATAGAATGACTAAAAGGCTTAAGATCAGTCTTCAAAATTTTAGATTTGAATTCTAAATATTTGTTTGTAGGTTTTGGTTGATAGGTTTTCACCATTCATGTCTTAAGAGGTTTTGATAATAGGTTTATGTAATTTCCAACAACCAAGTGACTATTTAGGAGGAAGCTTTACAAAAGGATTAACCCAGGCGTTGCTAATGCTTGTTTGCTTTCAAAAAGCCCCCGAAATTCTAATTTTTTACTTAAACTTCATAATTTCTATAAAATTTTATGCAGTCACCATAATGTTCTTTGATACTCATCTATGACAATTCTTTACCAAGACTTTGGCCTCGGGTGATTATGGTGCACAAAAGTTAGATTTGAGTTTCTTGCAAGCAAACTTTCAAAAAAAGCTAATGCAAAAATTGACAATAAGAAGGTCAAACTTATATTGCAGGACTTTTTTTTCTCTATCTCAAACACGTATTAGGAGGTACATGTTCAAAAACACTTTTCTTTTTTTTGCTACAATGAATAACATTTTTACTTTACGTCGATGCCTTACCATTCACAAGCTAGTTATATTGTCCTGGTTTCCAAACTTCGCGCAATTGCAAACGTTAGTTCAGATTCAAATGTCAGGTAACTCCTAGACATAGTTTCTCGTTTCTAAAGAACCGTGTCAATGATGCTAACTTTTGTAAACGCACGCTTAGATAAACTTACCAAGATCCTAGCATGATCTGCAAAATATACATCTCCACAACGGTTCCCTATTCGACTTTACAGTAAAACAGGCACATGCTCTCAGATAATTTTACAACAGGGCCAAAAATCACAGCATGGTCGAGCTTTTTCTACAATATTTTATAGCATTATTTGGAAAACTTCAGTCAAGAGCTTATTTTACGCCTGAAAGTAGGGCTATCTTTGATTGATATTGTATAATTCTTTTTCTAATCCAGTCCATCAAGCATAAATAATTCATGCGGGAACCGCCCTCTTTAAAAAAATTCTCGAAAATGTGCTAGAAATTAAGATGGTTGCTTACTGTAATCTGCTGCAAAATGCACTTTCAGAACCTTTTGTGAATTCAGTTATAGAATGTGCAAGTTCTAAACAAAATGTTTGAACCTGCTTTTTCAAATATTCAATTAAAGCAAATGAAAGGGCAATGTCGTGATATTTATATATTCTTTGCTGTCAGAAATATGAAAAATCCATCTGGTCTATGCGTCAATTCCAAGAACGCCAGATGCTCCCCTGCCTTAAATTATAGCCAACATCCAGCAACTCGACCTTCAACCCTTTGGAGCCGAAGAGGTCAACTTTTGGACCCCCAAGAAATAAATTAAACGTAAAGAGAAATTTGTCCGTAATATCAAAAGTACGAATTAGCCGATGTTTTACATTTCGAAGAGTAGCGTAAAAAGAAAAACTCAATAGAACGTGTTTCCTTTATTGTGCCATTATGTAATTTGCACATTTTCAAATTGTGAAGGACATAAATTTTCGTACTTGTCAAAAAGATTTCTAGTTCTTTACAATAAAGCCATTTTCCTATGACAATGGTAACATCAAAATCTTGCCATGGGTGTTCAACAAGAGGGTTGGTTTGAAAAACCTGTGGGGTTTTGGGCTTTGAATGTTGAATATTTCACTTTCTAGCCCAGTTTTCTAGTTTATCAAAAATTCGGTCTGGGTTTGCGGGTTCTGGCTCCCCAAAATGCCCTTTTTCGAAGATTAATTGTAAGAAAAAAAGCGTGCGATTTAGTGTTAGTGATTTGCGAGCGATTGACTTTAAAGCGAAAAACTCGTGCGATAGATTGTAAGTGAAAACTGTGTGCGATAGATTGTAAGTGAAAACTGCGTGCGATTAATTGTAAGTGAAAAATGTGTGCGATTCATTGCAAGTTAAAAATATTTGTGCTGAAAGGTAATTCTATGCTAGAAGCTTTTCGAAGAAAGATATCCTCCCTGTAGAATGGCATTTCTAATAATATAAAACCATTCAATGAAGCTTAAAGACTTAGGTTAAAGTATATGCCATTTCATTTGGCAATATTCAAGTGAATATGAGACAATCTTTGAGGGACTTCTAGCAAATGAAAGAGCATTTGAAGATGAGCATCAAAGTTGATAAAGTTTTACGTAAATCATATGCATGTTTTACATTCATTAAACCTTTTTAGTCAAGTTTCACACGCATAAAAACTTTTTTACAGAATGAATTTTTTGAGAATAAAGTGGCGGAAAATTTCATCGACTGTCAAGTTCTTGAAAACATGATAATCTTGAGAGAGGTCTTGAAAAAATGGCTGTATCTATAATTTGGCGGCCTCTCTTGATCAGGTTATCGAACTAAGTTTAGGCCAGAGAGCATAGTGTAGCAAAGTGGTATCGTAGTAACAACAAAGCCTTCTACCGTTACAGGAAAGATTATTTTGAAAAGTATCTTGATAAATATTTTACACCATGTGCCTAATGCTTGCCAAACAATGCACAACAGGCATGGCAATTAGGCAACTGTGATAAATACATATGCATGAAGCTACTGTTTGAAATGTTGCACAATCTGCCACCAAAATAAGTGAGCATAAGTGGATTGATTAACCATAAATAATATATTCTGTGAAGCTCTTTTGTCACACAGATACACTTCATGTCAACTTTTTGTCAAAACACTAAATTTTGAATTTATCGCTAAGGATCGTCCTAAAACCTGTTTTTAGCACGTTGATAAATTAATCTCTTGATAAGCTTCTATTCTGATATCCTCTAAGAGCAAAGTGGAGCAGCAAGCGTTTCGCTCTGCCATTTTCGCGATTGAATTGACATTGTTTTGGCACTCAGACCAGTGTCCTGTATTGGAGATTACATATTACAACCAACTGTAAATGAATTTATCACTTATAAGCATCAAACCTCAATTGCTGTAAATTCATATATTCATTTAATTATTTTTGGCGTGTCATCAAGCTTCTTTATTACACGTGGAGCATTTCTGCCTTTGCAGAAGACATCTAAACTTAATGCTACCATAACAAAACAGCATATCATACTATGATATGATCTTTTGATATGATCTTTTGACATTTGAGCAGTTATAACGAATGTAACTAAATTGATTGTGAAATTAAACTTTGTATCATCATGGTAGTAATTGAATATTTAGCAAACTATCTTCAACAAGCAGGTTTTGATCAATACAGCTGTAGCAAATAAGGAACACCGCAATACGCCGAGAATAAACAACAAAAAGTACACGTAAATCAGTGAAGGCTTTTTACGTGTATTTATTAGTAAATTCATTACCTTTTAGCCTTCACTGATTTACGTGTATTTATTGTTGTTTATTCTCGGCGTATTGCGGTGTTTCTTATTTGCTGCATTTTTATCGACTTTTCGCCGCAAGAACTCCTTGGAGCCTGTCGAGCAGCCTGCTACAGTGGCCTTTTTTTCATTCACACATTTGATCAATACGCCTGCTAGTTTTTATTTCAGAAAGTATTTACAATGAATGCATGTTTGTTTTTTATATCATCGTTATCATTTAAATCAACAGCGTTAAAAAAATCTCAAAATGCAATCAATTACTTCTCAGCCTAACACCACAATACTTGAAAATCACATCCATCAACTTGCCAATCAGCAATCGAGGGAAATTCATCTGAACATTTAGTCTCTATGATCAAAAATCCATGCTTTGAAATTATTCTGAAACGAATTTAGCAGACTAGCCTATTGTGCATTACTTAATAGAAGTGAGGTGTAGAATTGCAAATATAACTTGTAAGATGAGAAAAAGTGAAGTTTAGAAAAATATCGTAGTGGGTTTCATTTGCACATCTTTCTCGAAATGTGTTACTTCTTGTCTGTTGGCCATCAATAGAAACGGTATGACATCGTGTCCAAGCTTTCAAGCATTTCAATTCGCACCATATAATAAATATTCTGATTTAGGAATAAATCTTGGACTTTAGTGGGGTCTGTAGCCCCGATAAACTTCCTTTTATACCTTTAAATTTCTATTTCTTGATCCATTTTTTCTACGATTTTATGATATCTATATTATAAAAACAGGCTAGTCGGATAATAATTGACTACGGCAATACAGAGATTTGTAATTTTAGTTTAACTGAAATTCAAAATACAA
The DNA here is from genome assembly GCF_013076305.1 of Rhopilema esculentum. Next base: position 4,234,751 of record NW_027018659.1, read on the forward strand.
GTGGTTTATTATCGTATCAATTTGTAATGTATCTAAACTTCAATTTGCAGTAAGAAGTTTTTGCAGTTGTACAAAATTTGGTTGCAAACCTGTTGAAATGTTCCTTAAGATTATATGAATAAAACTTTTAGGAAAAAGACCCGGAAAAAGACCATAATGTAAGCCTCAGCTCGGTTTATACAAAAGTCCTTGGCCAAAAGGTTTTTGTCTCAAGGCTTTTGGTAGATTTTGTAGGTTAATTTCGATAAAGGTCCTGTTAATTCCATGCTGCAAAAATATGAATGTGTGAAGATGAACAATGGCCAGACCTTTGGTTGAAAGAAGATATCACATGTTGCATTTGAAAGTTCCTTCTTGAAATGCTTGAACACAAGTCATATTATCAAGGTACAAAGCTATTTTTAAAATATCAAAGATAGAAGCAAGACTTCACTGAAAGTCAAAGCAATAGCTCTCTAAGCAAACCTTACTGCAGGCATGTTTAAAAACAAAAAATCATGCTTCACAGCTCCTTAGAGGCAATGACGTTAACGACATCAGCTCTCTGTTATGTGATGAGATTTATTGCAGCAAAGTCGCTAAAGATCGCAACTTGATTTGCAATGATCTTTTTTTACTTTCGCTGTCGTGATAGGAAATATGTTTGATTTTTTCAAGGCAAAACCAACGCTTTATCTTTGTTTTGTAGACCAATGCTCACGTCAATGAATCAGTAATCCTTTATTCTTAGAGGTAGTTGTTAAACGACAGGAAAGAGTTCTACGAATAACTAAACCTTTGAAGTATAGCGTTATCTATTTGCAGAAACTTTTTAAGTTTTTTTCAAATACCCGATAATATAATTCAGCTTTTTCTTCTATTGAAGACAAAAAGTCAAACTTCCGCTAATATTTATTGCAGTTTAGTGGGACTTCTAGAAATAGGCAAGGGAAAACAAAACCAAGAAAGTTACTCGAAAATATCTAAGGAGCTGATTCTTCCTCTGGGTAGAGCACTTCTAAAGACGCCGTGGTGAAAAGAAGATCAAAAGAAGTCGATTGACCTAACAGAGACAGTATATTTTTTGTAATAGCAAGTTCTTAGCGCATTCCTTTTGAATATTTCAAGAATCTCATGGATTACGATGATGAAGATTGATAAACTTTGTTTTGTTAAGTGAAACGGTGACTTTAACATGAGCAAATCAAAGCATGGCACTTAATTTCCAATAAGTTTGAATTAAATATCAACTTGTGTATGAAATATGAAATACATTGCTGTCTTTAGAAGAGCTTTGGAAGACTATCCCCTGAATGAGACAAACACGACTTCTAGGCAAATCAGCATTTTGTATATTGATTCGATATTTCTATTATCTTATTATCTGCATTCTACTTTTTTATATTTATATGTAAACTGAAAGGGTCATAAAAGAATCATAAAAGAATGCTAGAGAATCATAAAAAATATGCAAAGAGAAAAGTTGAATTCTTTGTCATCCATTTCAAAACATCTTATATTTTCAAAGATATTATGTATTGTAAAAGATTTGACGCAAGGCTAGCTGTGCATTTCAAATAACTACTTTTGAGCGGTTAAATTTAACGCTGTAAATAGAACGTTGTGAAATTTGCTGGAAAATTCTATATGTATCTCACAAACTTGGATGGAATCAGTTTTGCTATCAAATGAAGTCTGCAATACACTTTCAGAAATTCGATCCAATCTCAGGTTTTTTTTCAGGCTCAGTCCGCATTTCTTCAAATTTAGCTAAGTGAGTATTTTTCGTAGATGAAATCAATCTCAAGCCTTCCAGTTCGCTGGAATTGCTTTCATACAGGTTGCTCTATATCGAAATAGCTTTTAACTTAAAGCGAGGTAACACTTTTTACTAGGTGTCTGCTGCTAAAGGTTTCTTCTACATGGCTTTGATAGTAAAAAAGCTCGATAAAAAAAGAAAGCAAAGCATGGTTGTCTGTTATTCGGTTGTAAAAATTTGTCAGTACAGCGTATAATTTATAATAAAATGTCTAACTGAAAATTGATCAAGATATGATACTTCTTCACACTTCACGGCACCTCAAAATTATTCTAACTTAAATGAGTTTAGAATTTAGAAGATACTGTGAGCCCTTAAAAAATAAAAACAGTGTATCCTAAGTTATTCGTGTAGCTTCTGGAAAACTGTTAGCAAACTCCCACCTTTTGTGTTATGTAATGTTACTCTCTAAACAAAGTTGCAAGATTCATTGACAAACGGAGCAGCACCAACGAAGGGGTCAGTGGGGTCCGTTGCTCCCGTACATTCTTAATAATTAAAGCCAAAACCTCTTTTATGCTATTCAACTTCGAAGTTCAAGGAGCGAACCTGGACGACTTGTTAAATAGGATAATGAATAACAAGATCATGACCTATGCAAACGGCAAGAGATGTATCGTGAATATCAAAGCATTTTGATTTAACACAAGGCCAAGCAAGCATTTTATGTACACAGCCAGAAAGATATATAAAGTGCTGAAAATTTGTTTTAAATCTTCAGTAGTATTTCGCCTAAACAAGGTGCATTTTATTAAGCTATGCAATATCAAAAGGACATACAGCTCGGAGATCGGAACACCTGAACTCGTGCAATGTGCTAAACAGAAATAACAGTTGATAAATCAACATCGGTAGTATTTCTCTTGAACACGGAGTATTTTATTTAACTGTAAAATATCAAAAAGACGTAGCGGCTCGGAGCTCGATTCGTATTGCAGTGGCGTAACGGAAGCATCATCGGCCCGAAGAAAAAGCTGAGACGGGACCCCTATTCACGGACTGTAAGAAAAACTCATCCAAGTATGAAGAGCAAATCAAGCACAAACATTTTGAAACGATATTTCTCTCGTTACCTGGCTAGAGCTTAGTTTTGTGCATCAATTAAGAAACATTTAATGTTTTTGAAAATAAGGGGAACGTATTCTTGAAAACATGGATATAAAAATTTGGGGGGCCATTTTAAGTCGACCCAGTCTAGTTATCGAGCTAAGTTGCCCTGAACCGATTATAAGTGTCAGGATGAGCATTCGATCCGCAAAAGCACAACTACTCCACAAAAAGATCCTCAAAGGTCACGTGTTTGCACGACCAAGCAGAAAAAATGTCCACGAGTACATTTACACATTTCGCTGATGACACGACCTCCGTCTACATTTGCACGTGTTTGCACGACCTCCGTGCTTGCATTTAAGGCTACTTCATATGGTTGTATTCAATTTTAAGCATTCTACAGTCTTTGTTAGTTCTTGTGATTTAAAAAACATAAGATAAGATATATATCTCATTGATTGTAACAAAAACAATCAATTCAAAAGTATTAATTCAAAGCATATCAGAAATAAAAATCTAAACAGTAAAAGCAGAGTCTGCAACGATAATTTTCCGTCATCTGAAAAAACCATAGAAAAAATAACAAGAAACCAAAACCTAGTAAGCCGACATAAAACTTGGCAGCCACAAAAATTGCCTATCACAAGTACAAAGACATTGTAGAATAAGTTATACTTGAAGCAATAGGTTATTATTAATTTTGACTTATATTTAGAAATAATACAATTAAATGTCATAAAAGTGTAATAGCAAATGTAAATATATAAAATTAAATTCTATTACGCCAATACATTTGATAAATATGCTGAGATATGACTTCAATGTTAAACGTAAACAAACTCTCACGAAAGTCAGCGGTGCAAGACACAGAGTATACTTTGAACACAGAGAATTTCCAAAAATCAGTTTTTAAAGTGCCTTAAAACAGTTGTTTCCTTTTTTTGCAAACAATTGCATCACGATCTTTCAAAGTCAGTTGTTTTTTCATGCATTCAGCTATACTTAAGAATTCCGTAATTACGTTTGGAAATCTAGCAGTTAGATTTTGATACCCAAATACAGGTTTTACTATCCCAACTAAGTCTTTTTAGTTCTTGATTATTAAGTAAACATTTCTAGTGATCTTTTCTTGTACTTTGGTGACCGAACATCTCACTTTTACAAAGCAAAATGAAATTCCAAGACGAAGTAAGCAATAAAAGAACTGCATAGCTGACAACATACCTTCTTATTTACATTTTTTCTTATGAGCAGCGCTCAAACGATGCAATAGCGTTGTGCTTCTCCATCACACGTCTTTGAGAGCTCAAGTCTACAGTCTGCACAAAAGCGATTTGCTAAGTGAATCGACACCGGAAAGAAATCGCTGTTTGAAATAACAGGCAGATGTTCCTGCGAACAAAAGACACCAAAATCATTAAGACGGGGAAGGGAACACCTGAAAGGACAGATTACCTTGCAATGTGCTAAACAGCAATAACGTTGTGCTATCAACACCGACATTTCTTTCCACATTTGCACTTCAGATGGCAAACCATTTATTTGTAATTTATCAATAATCAAGAGCTAAAAGGTGCCTTAAAAGCTGCCAAAATTAAGTGCAAGCACAGATTTAGCTATGCTGTCAAGACACGATAAGGTAATGGCAATAATGAAGATACTGACTTCTCAATATTATTTTGAATATCTACTTTTAAACTACTTTCTATTCTAAGTTCAAAAGATAATGCTATCTTTCTCCAAATGCGGTAGCTATGGGCCTCTTCGTGCTTTCGTAAAGATTTTTTTTGATCATAAAAAAGAACAATTTTTGAAAAACTTTGCAACGATATTGTTTATTTTGTAAAAATCTAAAAACGATTTTCGTCATCCGCACAATCATGTTCTTAGTGAAAAATTTATTAAAAAATTTTAGAATGAAAACAAAACATTAGAAAGTATAGATATAATAAATTCTGGTTAAAATCTATAGCAGTGACAATTGATAAATGAATTATACTATTTATCAGCTGTAGACTCAACAAGCTATAAGCTGTTATATATAATTGTGGTCAAACTGTGCAATGTATTTTTTATAATTACTTGTATGTTGATAATAACATAGATTTGTTATACTAAAATTTCAGTTTTCAAGCAATCGACAAATTTTTGGACACAAAGAAGAAGGCCTCTGTCAATCAATGTCTTTTTTTCGCATGTCTACACTAAGTAGCTTCATCAGGACCTCTTACTAGTTTAATCATGACAATTCAGCATAATAGCCAACATGAAAACATTTCGAACAGGAATGAAAACGATGTTATCAATCAGCGACACCTATTCACAGGCTGGTAGTGACTGATTTTATTAAGGCTTCCACCTTTATCATGTATATGTTGATGACTCCATAACAGGAAAAAGAGCCCAACAGCTGTCATGGTAATACTCTCGACACATCAGCTAGTGTTTCATCAAGTCAGTAGCCCTTATTGATTTCTGGCATATCTTCATCTTTTTGCTTATCTGGTTTTGACTGTCTGGTTATAACGACCAGGTATCTATGATTGTCTTCATCAATTTTGTTAAACTTTCCACAATGATGACATCTTGCTTTTTGCAAACGATTAGATATTTAAGTGAAAGGAGAAATTTCTGTTCATTGTGGTGGCATTGAACTGACGTCTTTCTAATTGGCACCAACGAACTTTACTAAGTAGGCCATAAAATTTTGCTTTTCCGCATTTATGCCCTATTCTTACGATTGTTATATTGATATATACAGCAGAAAGTTTAGCAATCTTGGCAGCCTTCCAATAAAGTCATCAACCTAAACATTAAAATATATTGTTAGGTTCGTTAATGCTTTGTTCCAAGCTGCTCAAAGAAGTCTAGAGTGTTTGGCGAAATAACGTTAAAGCATTCAGTCATGCGCGCACCACAAAACAAACAAAATGCTGGGGAAAGCATGGACGCTAATTGAATTAAGTCAGAGCAACCCAGCAGATGTTTATGCTATTCAAATGGAAAGCTACATGACGTTATATCAAATCTGTACAATCTCCTCGTGAATGTTCTAGAACTAATATGCCATCATCAGTGGGAAATCTTAACAAGATTAGCTGAAAATATATATCATGTAGCTGAGCTTTTTATAGAAAAAGTGTTTAGCATAATACATTTGTTGGCAAAGCAAATCTAGCAAGCTGTAACCCATTTAGAATAAAGTATCGGCATTATTTTTTGTCATTTATTTTCATGCCTTTTAATGAAAAGTCCACCTACACTTATAGATAAACATCCATAATTGAAATTTCAAGTTATTTGTAGCCTGTGCAATTAAGATAGTTCTTATGAATGGATTTATCGTTAGCATAATATTTTCTTCAATTCAGTTCTGCTAAAACAAGCATTGCACAATCAAATTGAGAAACCTGATTGCGTATAGCCAAGACTGAGCGAACAAAAACAGGTTTTTACAACCCAAATCAACTTCTAGTCAAGGATTTGCCATCTGTTTCTAACAGAATTCAAAGAACTGTTCCAAATGCTTCGTGCATTTTCAATTTGATAACGTGGCGTAGAATTTCCGAACAAACAGTCGTAGTATCCCCGTGGGAATCAACCGTCAACTGACAAAAGACAAACTCGGTGGTGTTTTTATTAATTAATATTTAAAGGAATATAACTTAAACGTCGAGAATAATGATTGTTTGCTTCTTTTTTACAATCAATTAACGATGAATTAATGCGAATAAAAAATCAAATACATCTTTAAAAATTTCTCATGAACCTGCTAATATGAAGCAAAATATTCTCTTAACAGAAACCTGAAAATTTTTTTAAGTAACATAAAATAACTTCACATGACAGATCATGGTAGATAATTAAACTTGATTAAATGCTTTTGTTGTTTCTTCTCCTGATTAACTACGTTGACCAGATTGTTTGCTCGAATTACTAAAACTCAATCGATTCAATGGCCTAAATTTATTTATAGCATCCACCAAACTTTATAATATATCTTTTAAACATGTCAACACCATTCATTATATATCGGTTTGGAGATGAATGTATGAAAAAAAGAATTATCAAAGCAAAGCTCTTTTGAAGACTGAGCAATTCAACGACCCTGCGCAGCAGCTGCAAATTAACATACAACTAACTACTATTTCTCCCATGCTATACTGTAAAGATTCCTAAATTCTTCTCAATCTTCGTGCACAAACGAGAAGACATTCCATATTCACAACAGTTTTAACAAAAATGCAAGAATACAGTATTAGACCAAATGGTGTAGTCTTGGGTGTGGCTCCTTTAGATTTTCTACGGCACAGCCCACTTCCTGGCTTTTTAGGACGGCGCCCCTGATGACGAGTTTGGCTAGCATAGGGCTAAACAAATCTACCATGTCTCCTCTGCAGAATGTTGGAACGGTTGCTACACTGGTTCAGTGCAACACTGCAATACGCTATTCACATTCAAACAGTAGCGGAAACTATGGAGGTTTGGGGGGAGGGGGGCTCTGGCGTAAGTACTAAATAATCAATCAAACAATATATGACCAAAATCAAAACTGCTTGCTAATTGTATATTTAATTTCAATTTCGTAAAGATTAGCTAAAATTTCCATCGGATTCTTCTGAATCAAAGTTATTTTCCACCGACAAAAACAAAACAAAATGCATAAAATGAACATATCTCTTTTCAAAAGTGTAATCGGTTGACCTCTTGTATCATCAATTATCTTAGATGAGATATCAATCTTGTTTTAAAAAACATAAATGGATTGTTCTTCTTGCTACTTAATTATGGCGTTGTCAGCAAAGATTTCTAAAGGGTCTCGTCAAAAAATCATCTATTTTAATCAAATTGTGCAGTTCCTTTAAAATTAGACATGATCCGAAATGTTACCTTGTCGGAAAATCGTAGACCTGCCCCCCAAATAAAAGCCTGAATTCCCCCCACTGCATTCAAATATTATTACTGTTTCTTACCAAAATATGAGGCTTCTTCCTTGGTTGAGAAAAAGACTGTTGCGCCGTGATTCTCACTTCCGCAAAAATTAAATCTCGTGGTTTACTTTTGAATCTCTTATTCTCTACTGCTCGCTGAAAGTTCAAAAATCTCAGATGTGTCTCTTCGCAAACTTTCCATGCATGCTCATATTACATGACGTGATCCGAACGTTAAATGTTACAGAAAACGGGTTTCTGTTTCTCGTATTGCTTGCTAGCTCTGATAAAGTACAGTGTGCATGTGATGCACTAATGCCCCTTCATATACTGCACTGTTCTCTAGCGGTAGAATCTTGTGAAAACGTCATATGTTTAAACTACGATTAAGTACGCCTAGGTCCAAATAACCGAAAACACACATTTCAGGCTCAAAGACACGTGTTTCACATTTCAAAGCTGAAGAACTGGCCGCAAAACCACGTGCTTTTTAGTGCAAAACTCGTAATTAGTATCAAACACGAGAGAACGATCGACGTCATACAATGAAAGGGGTAAGGGAGCCAGCTAATTGCGAATGTTAAAGACTCTGTTTGGCCTTGAGATCTACTGCATGAAAACCTCCTCTGACGCATGAACGCTGATATTGTGTTTTAATTTTCCCGAAATATGAAATAATCATTTAGCGCACAGGTGAAGTTATCATTTGACCTAAAAATGTTTAATATCATAGCCGAGAAGGAGACAGATACAAGAGATAGAGCGGACAAATTCAGATATTGACAGTTGCCTGTCCAGGTAGAATTAATAAGCGAGATTGGAAAACGCCTACAGCAACGTTTAAAACTCAGAAAAATCTACAAGGAAAGCAGATTTTATCAAGGGGTCATAGCAAAAAACATAAATGATGCATGCTAATTGAAAAAAAGCTAAAAAATATCCAAGCTTTTCAATTTTTTATGATGCATTTTGACATAATGACAAGTGTTTTCAGTAATAGGGAGCTATTTTCCAATGGTTTGCTTTGTTTCATGATCTCCATTCATGTGTACTTGATGAGAGGATCAACGCAAGATTCGTTAAGAAAGTACAACAGAATGAGAAATCAGTTGATAAGGCTAGGGTAATTTTTGCATAAAAGAGATACACAGACAATAATCCGTGTTTATATCAAACGTCAGTATAAACTATCAGAAAAGGACAGTTATGATGGTTATGATCGATTTTACAAATTTTTCTAGATGCTTTGTCAAAATTACATGCTTGTCCATTCATCGGCAGTTCAAATCAACCAGATACACAATTGAATTCGAGTGAGATATCCTAATTGCTTCTCATTTCTGCCCCCTAAACAGTTGCGTCATTCATTAAAAGGCTAGGCCTTCATTCATTTCGAAATATCAGAACAATTTTTTAATCACCAAAGACTGCCCCATCTTAATTCTTCAACACTGAAGTGGGTGGGGACGGAGCATGCCGACCCCAAACTTTGGGTTTGTCAGCATAAATAGAAAAATGTCTAGATTCTAAGTTCATTGATAGCGATAAACAAATTTCTTAATATTATGATTTCAATTCCTGCCTGAAAGTCGTCTCTGTTTTCTTAAATGGAATCACTTGAAACAAATCCCATAATCAGACGCATATGAGGGAGGACCGCTATTTTTTCGGCGTTTTTTGGGACCTGCACCCCCAAGCAATTCTCACTAACTTTGTCCCTGTATTTATGAACAACATTGTAGATTTTAAACTTTGAGATAATTAGAAAACCTTTTGCTTTTGAAAAAGTAAGAAAGAAGCTTTATTGAAAAGAAAACTTTAAACAGCTCAGTGAATGTAAAGAAAATGAGCAGCACTAAGTATCAAAATATATATGGCGTCAGTTAGAGTTCAGAAAAGTGTTAGTTCTTCCAACGAACACTTTGCTCAAGCCTTGAAAACCTTCATCACAAAACAAAGAAGATAGGGCAAAGTTTGGGCGTGGCACTTCTAGCTCTTATTTTTTTCATAGGCCTTGGTAAAGGTCAGTCATGAATCAATCTCTATGTGACAGTCTCGTTTGGATTATAGATAATTATTTTGTAGCCATGGTAACCCTTAGAGGTCTTTACTTGAAGGTATTGTGTCCCCACAAATCATCAGGCATTGACAACATTCCAGCAAAACTAATAAAATTACATTGGTTTCCATCTTCAGTGGGAGTAAGAGAGGGCTCGTACTGTCTCTTTGCTTATTTGATCTGTTCTTAGAAGAAATCTTGAAAAATGCACTATACAACTACACGCCAATACTAAGAATTGGAGACAAGAAATATCAAACTTGAAATTCACAGATGATATCGACTTTATCGTTGTGAACAGAGAAGAACTTGATCAGCTAACCAGACGACTTGACAGAACAGCAAGTGATATGAGAATGACTATCCGCACTGATAAAAGCAAAATGCTAGTCACAAAAGACTAGGAAAGACAGCACAACACAGAATTAATACCTCCTGACCCGGGGCTTATAAAAACTCCGCCTTTAGGGCTTTGACGAGCACTTATTTTATGAGTAGCGTCGAGGAGTATGCAATGTGATACAAGACGGTGATTAGAAAAGCTCCGCTGTGATTACTTGTGATTCAACCTCAATTACTTTGCAATACTGTCATTGATCGTATGACCGCAATGTTTCCTGAGCTCTTTAAACAGCTTGAGCTCATTAGGTTTCAAAATTATCGAGTTTAAAAAGAAGAAAATTGGGTGAGAAAAGCTGAAGATTATGGGTTTTGCAAAGGAAATGAAAAATGGCATTCTATAGGACGTATTGCAAAATCCTTATATACAGATGTATGATATTTTTAGATGTATGTCGTTCTTTGAAAGCGACAACCAATCAAATCCACATGATATACATTCTTTTTTTATAAGAAACTGGCTATAAGAAACAAGTACTGGACAGTCAGACAAAATTAAGAAACTTCAGTACTCGAAGCAAAAAAAAAGAAAGTATTAAATCGCGATAAAACTGAGAACAACGAAATTTTGTAAAATCCAAGAACATAATTGCCCTGTTGGCCTAAAACTTAAGACACAACGGATAAAAATATCTGTACTTCCCACATCTAATACAGCATCAGAACGGGAGCGAATCTCTTGACGTGAAAAAAAGGTCACGAACATTGCATAACACCGTTCATGACATGATAATTAAGAAACTCTTGAGAAACAATGAGTATTAAAATTTCAAGAACATTAAGAAACTGGAGTACTCAACATCGAGTGTCCAGCAGATGCCTAAAATACAGGGCAATGGAGAGGGGGACAGTGGGGGAGATCATCTCAGAGCCCTGTGGTCAAGAGGGCTTGAAAATAAATTGAAATCCTTGTTAAAAATGGAATTCATTAAACGTAAAAAAATAAATAAAAATATCAACCGTTTACAATTGGCTACGAAATTGTAAAATTTGTTAAACGATTGGAAGAAAATGACTGCAGGAAATATTTTGAAATGTATTTTGAGTCAATCTAAAGGACGAATAGCAAATTGATATGAAGCAGAAGTTAGGCCTACAGCGAATGGATGTCTGAATATCATTTATGTATATGAAAGTGAAAGCAATCATTTTCCAAGTGCCGTAGTACTGAAACGTGCACTATTGCCCACGGGTCGTTTTGGCCTTTCTGGTCAGGGGTGGCGTATAAGGAAAGCAAGGGACTCTAACTTCTTAACTGGAGCATTATCCGTGTTAACAGAGTCCAGAGAAAAATGCCGATTCAGTAATTTCAACAGTATTGCAACAATTTTTAGTGTCTACTGCAAACATAGATTTTGATTAAAACTACCATTTTACATGTTTGTCATATAGTACATAATAGGTACAATGTCTGCCAAAAGTACTTGGAACACCCAGCAATTTGCATTGCATTTCATATCTTTCATTCCTGTGCCGAAAAAAAATTACTACTTCAACTCTCTTTCCCCTAGAACAATGTTGATAATTTAGAGAAATATCATTAAAGAAGCGCAAAAGAAAGTGCTTCTTAATTTCCTTACCAGTTTCATAGTAAACCAACATTGTTCCGTGGGGGAGAGGGGGATGATTGATTTTGACCTTGGAAAATGACGTCAGTGTTCCAAGACTTTTGGCAGAGATTGTAGATAAGACCTTCAAAGAACAGGAGTGGTTGGATGGTTCACGCTTTATGCAACTTTTATGATGCATAAAGTAAGACAACGTACAGATAAAAGTGGTGGAATTTCACTTAAGTAAATTCAACCGTAATTTCCGTAGAAAAGGTCTGCAAATTAATCTTATAAAACAAAGTTGAAAAAAGTAAATGAACCCAATTCTTCTATTACATACGGGAATGGGACAAGCAGATGTACCAAAGGAGGTAAGACTTCAGAGTGGTACATGAAATTGTCCTTTTCTGTAATTATAACGCTAGAGCCATTGACGAGCAACTCTTCTATATAACGAAAAAACCTTTTAAATTTATCTTTAAAACGTGACGCAAACCATTTCCAATGCAATTGTAAAGCCACCGTTATCAGTGAAGAAATCTTTAAGGTTGAAAATCCGAAAATAAATCTCAAAGGATTTCAAGCAAATCTTCCGACACATGTGTTTGTGATACGTCAACAAAGATGTTTCTTCGTTTATTTCGAGAACACAGATTTTCTAATTTCTAGCACCAACAGTGTACAAGCAGCATTTATCCTCGGATTTTTCTTTATTTCAAAAGCACATTCATGCACTATTTCTTTTTATCCAACTCAAACAAAGATCAGATCTGTGTAAAAAGTAACGCGGGAATGAGGAGAATTGCAGGAAACGATTTGTTGCACATTGTAGCTGTAAACGATATTTCATCTTTTGCGAATCCCACAGAAAGCATACCATTACTGATTTAAATCTACGTTTGATCTAGGATACAGAAGTAGAGTAGCGGCAAAGATTACTTAATTTAGAATTTTCATTTTGCAATCCTCCCACGCTGTTCTTTAAACAAAACTGTCCATAGAAAGTAGGGAGTGGGGTTTTAACGATGTGGTTGCAATTCAAGCATATAAGCTTTAGTGAATATCTGAAGTAACCAAAACTACGCCCATAGAGTTTAAAATGATGATGTCGCTATAATCTATTTTTGAGTATTTGAATTTTGGCCATAGTACCAGAAAGAGAACCACGAAACACCTCTAAATGCGCAGACTTGCAAACTCAGATAGAAAATGTATATAAATGAATCAACAACAATAACTAACAATCATCTACTGGTGAACTTCAAATCATTTAAAGTATTACAAAGCCTTTGAATTTTATGAACATTATTCAAAGGCCATTGTAGATTTAGCATTAGAAGCATATCATTAAAGATTTGATTGGAAATCAAGTCATGTTTTAAGATCTAGGTTGATCGTCAAAGCTGCTAACCTCCACTGCTAACCTCCACTGGTGTAGTACAAGAAAGCGTTAATTGTTCAATTAAGCTGAATTTACACACAGCATAGGTTTGAGGAAGAAAATTAAGCATATTATGGTTTTATGGTTCATGAACCACATGAAGGACAAAAAAATACGACATAAAATGACTAGACTTTGTTTAGACCAAAGTGGTTGTGTAAAAGAGACAAGTATATGGTCTCCTACATTCAAGTAACATCTGTTCGAAAAAACGATTACAGAATATTTTTCTTTTTTAAGAAACACTCAAGTTTGTAATCGAAGATTTAGCAGGGTGCTCTTGCAAATATATATGAAGGGTGATTGGCTCGTCAACCTCTGTTCATTGATTTATTCATTCAATTGGAGTGACATTTAAAAGTCCCCACTTAAAAAAGATAATATTTTCAAAACTGTTAAATGTTTTACTAGAATTATTATAAAAGTGCAAAAATTCTTCAAGTGCAAGAATATTTAGGTAGGCAGTGTTGTATTTACACAATCGTACAGCATGTACTATTTTCATTTTTGAAAGTAAGAAAAGTATGTGTTCTACTATTGAAAGTAATTCGAGATTTACAAGTAGCTTATCAATACTTCTTATTTTGTCAAAGCAAAATGGCTTTGAAAAAAGTATGCTAAAATAGTATAAATTAAAACAACGATTTTAGTGGATCAAAGATAAAACTCACGCATGCTTTAGCCTTATCTTCCTGGCTTTGACGGCTCCTCACAATAAAAAAACCTCACGTGCTTTGATCTCTCATCGTATTGATAAGGGAATAACACGACCAAAGCTGAAGCTTGAAAGCAAACAACATCAACACGAAAAGGAGCACTAATCGATGAATTTCAGCCAATTTCAGTTGAAAACTCCGAGTCGGATTTTTCTGAATAGTAATGTGAACAATTGTATGAAGAAGCGGAAGAAAAAAAGGAATTTTGCATAAAATTTATTTCAAACCTAATAATTGAGCAGATAAATTTTGATCAAACATAGCAAGGATTAACTAGTGTTCACCATGTTGAATAGCTTAGATGATGATAAAAGTTATAAAAACTAGGAGATCTGGAAGCAACGTTCATTATTGGGTTATTGTTCGCCTAATTACAATTGCAATCACATGTGTAGGTACTGGGTCACTTGCATTACCTGGGTCAGAGAAAAAAATTACCTCCATTTTGACGATAATGAATTTTCCTTATGTTGTTTGATTAAGATTTTGGACATAACTTTGAGGATTGCCTGACCTGTTTATTTTGATTGTACTTGCTTCGTTATGTCTCTGGTGTCAGTAGCATCTTCTATGCTTGAACTTAACTGTTTACCCCGGCAAAGTTGATTGGATCCCCTAATATCTCCAATCAGTTCAAGGCAAGGCAAGTTGAACTGGGATCTGAAGGAGCACGTATTGCAAGGCATGCTACTTACCTACGGCTGCTAAAAAAATGGTGGGAAAATTCGAGAAGACGACATTAAATTCGTACTCCTTGAACAAGCCTGGTCACCACAGACAACCGAAAAAGCTCTCTTTATGCATTCAGCCTCTTTTATTAAAAAGCAAGGAATAGTAATGGCATATGAGTTGAGTGACAGGATGAATCTAGAACGGCTAGCTGATCAATGATTGGGGTAAGAATGGATACTTGCCGGATGACGGATATCCACAAACCGATACGAAACGATATGGAATGGATACTATGTTTTCTTGCAAATTCATGCATACATTAAATTGCAGCTTCTTTTTCAAGAATTCCTGCGTCAGGATTGGGTGACAGCAAAGTATACACCACAAGATTCAATTATATCGGGCACATTTGCAAAATTTCTCGGGCACTATTCACAAGGTCTTCTCTGCATTTTCCTATTGCTGGTATCTTTAAAAGATTATCTCTGCTTTGCCCCTTATATGATTGAATAAATCAAAAAGATCATATGGAAACCCTTTATAGTCATTTTGCCTTCTAGAACTATCATTTTCGTTTCGCTGGCAATCAGCCCAGCCGTTGAAAAGTTCAAAGAACAAAATTTCTTTTTGAAAAAAAAATAATTTGCTCACATTTGTCAAAAAGAAATGACACCAAGAAAAGATTGCCTTAAATTAAAAATATTAGAAATTTAAGATGCTAGAAATTTCTAGTTGAAAGACTTTCGTACAGGACTTTTCCAAGAGTTTTCAAGGTGGGGAGACGATGGAAATTTTTAAGGGTAAATCTAAAAGATCAGCATCTTTTGAGGACTAAACGGTTTCAAAGTGACCTTGAATACGTGGACAACAAGGTTTGCACGCAGCTGCTAGCGTTCTAAGACCTACGTTAATCAACACTAAAGACTGGTTTTTTTGGTGTAATACGTCGGCAATTTTCGCAGAATACTGTCTGTGATCATAGTAGACAAATAAAACTATATAAAAATAGCACAAATTTTCATGAGTTTCCTTGTCTGCAACCATCGCAGGCCATCACCGACTATTTTAATTTGTCAAAAATGTTTGCAAACTATAGCAGACTGTCTACAATGAAAATGTTGATGAAAACACCCATCGGCGAATATCTATGATGATATCAGAAAGTTTATTGACAGACTTCGTATCAGACTGTTTTACTTTGCTTGCTTAAAATTGCCGCTTTTAAGTAACATAAATTATGTAACTTTATATGACCAAAGAGAAAAGCGATGCCCCATTTGTGGAGATCATTCGAGACTTTCCTCAAATATAGACTTAAAGATAGAATTGTTGGAGGGCTGTCACACAGGGAGTAACAAAACCTGTAGATATCATCAAAAGACGACATGTAAGCATCAGAACGCAATTCGAAGTTATAAACTGGGGCAGTGATTAAGTTTTTGCTTATATGTTTTCGAAAAAAGCCAACATTTAGTAAACTAAAACTTTTCGTCTGACATTCTTCAGAGTTTAAAACGTCAGAACATAGACCAAAAACTCTACGCTAGGAAATATATATACCCAGTTGTGGTTCGTTTTCACCTTAGGACCCCATTGGTAACATTCTCAATAGGCAAGCGGTAATGATTGATCAACCTCAACAGTCATATGCTCGTGTTTCTGATTGGCCTATTTCGATCCACAACTGGGTATATATATTTCCTAGCGTCGAGTTTTCTATCTATGTTCTAACGTTTTAAACTCTGAAGAGTGTCAGACGAAAAGCTTTAGTTTACTAAATGTTTGCTTTTTTCAAAGCCATTTTCAAGTTTTGTACCACCAAAAGATTGTTTCTAGGTTTTCCTTTAAAAGTGCCAAATAGTATCAAAATTCCCTGTACTTTTCTTGATGTCCGAGATGTGACCGGCGTCGGTCAATTAACCATAGTAAGACTGTCATCCTCGATGATGTAATTAGAACATCGTCTGCAGACGGTGTATCGACGACGATCGCCGATGAATTACATCATATCAAAACCTGTATTTAACATTTATTTATCGATACTCCAGCCTTACCTATTACATTTGACAATAACCAAATTTTGTTAAATTCGCCTAAAAAATTTTCTGAATATGAAACTTGGAGCAGCATTTTACAAGGATCCTGTGTTTACACCTGATTGTGAAAAATGCTATCGAACTGGTATCAGCACTAAAAAACAGATGATTAACTGTTATTTGGTTCACATTGTTTAAATCGTTCACATACTCGTACAAGAAATAGACTTGTTTAGATAGATTGCTCCACTAGTTTAAAAATTTTTGCTTTACGCCCAATTTGATCATAAAGGAGCTCTTTTTAGAATGCGTTATTGTTGATTTAGAATCTCTGCTCTTGCTCAAACCATTCGTCATTGCATTGGATGAGATTATTTTTAACATTTAGAAAAGCGTGGTTTATTCATGCTGCTGTAAGCCTGGAACAAATTATGAAGCGTGAGAAAGTACTTGTACATTTAGCATGAAAATAATTTGCAAATGAATTATTAAATGTGAGAAAAATCACGAAATCAGAATAGAAATATGCGGGAAACGATTTTCTTGAAAATTTCAATTTGCCAGTGATAATGTACATAAAAGACGTTGTAGTTTACTGAAAAAGTAAAGAAAGATAACAAAGATAATGAAAAGATAATGAAGGAGGAGAAGTATAATGCGATAAAGCCAGATAATATATGAAGAAAAGTAAGAAAATAAGGAGATAGGGGAGGGACGAAGAAGAAAAGAGAGAAAAACAAAACGGAGAAGAAGGAAAGAGAAAGAAAAGCCAGGAAATGATGATGATGACGAAAGGATTAGAAGAAGAGGATTAGATAAGAAAAAATTAATGAAAGATGATGGAAAATGCAGATGATCATAAAGAAAAAAAGGGAAAGAAGAGTGGAATAAAGAAGTAGCAAAAGAATGGAAAAAAAGTAAAAAGGTAAGATGAAAAAGAAAAAGCAAGAAGGACAAAAGGAAAAACACAAGTGATAGGAAAAAGAAAAAGTTGATGGAAAAGTAGTAGTTGATAAAAAAGAAGAAGTTGATGACGAAGAAAAACTTGACGAGGATAAAGCTGATGAAAAAGAAGCAGTTTATGAAAAAGAAGAAGTTGTTGACAAAGAAAAACTTGACGAGGTAGAAGTTGGTGAAAAAGAAGAAGTTGATGAAAAGGAAGAAGTTGTTGACGTAGAAGAAGTTGATGAAAAAGAAGAAGATTTTGACAGAGAAGAAGTTGATGAAAAAGAATAAGTTGATGAAAAGGAATAAGTTGATCAAAAAGATAAAGATGAGGAAAAAGAAAAAGTTTTTGACGAAAAGGAAAAAAGACAAAGAAGAAAAAGAAGAAGGACAAGAAAAGAACAGGAAGAGGGGGCTGATAGACAAAAGAAATGCAAGTTGAAAAATATCATATTAGGAAGTAAAGGAAAGGAAGAGAAAGGTAAGCAGAAGAAGAAGAAATTATAAGAAATGAATGAAAGTAAGAAAGGAAGAACAAGAAGGGATAGAAAAAGCGAGAGGAAAAGGAAGAATTAGGCAGAAAAAGAAGTATTATTTTTTATTAGTTTTTATGGATAATTATATATAATGTAAATAAGAATGTCCAAAAAGCATGGCAAGCTGGTTACTTTGAAGCTAATGAAAAGTAGTTAGGAAAAGCTTACTTTGATAAATTACCATTGATGAAGTGAGATTCTTCTTTAATTTTAGATTATTTTTATCCCAGAGGCATTTGCAGGAATGAGTTAACGTAGAAATGATTTTACAAATGCAGTGTTTAAATATTTAAAGTACATTTAAAGCAACAATCAGCACTGTCTTGAACAACGTTTACATTAACTGCAAAGAATTATTTCTGATGTTGAAATATTTTTTGTTGAATGGCAAAGATTTTTTTCTTAAGAAGAAAGGCAAGATAAATCTCTCAATGTTCTTGAACCGTTGCAGTAGCCATCGATCATTTAAGTGCGGTTTGTCCCTTGTTCATGAGGGCAAGTTCATTATTAAAATATTTCTCAACAGACGTCTTAATTTTTTTCTTATTTATGAGAATACAAACATGCCTTGTAGCTCTTGGATGTTAAACAGCGGATCGATCGCAGTGATCTCTATTGTAATGATAAAACTCTTCTTGAGAAAATAAGCTTAATTGAAATTTAATGACCAAAGCCTAAGCTGTAGAGAAGCATTGACCCCACCTTGGACGCTGTGATGGAAGGTTTAAGCTGAGAGGACACCGTATGTCGACGACGTGATAAAATGACAGAAACTCTCGCTTTTACGGTTAAAGAATGTTATCTAAGTTTTGAATGGATGGGTACTTTCTGGAAATGTGGCAAAGAATTGAAAATTTGCACTTATGTAAAGATCCCGAACAAAATTGAAAAATAATCATGTCATGTCTACATTGGGATTTCAAATGCTACTCCGCAACCTTTGGATGCTAAATTTTTCCTTTTTTGCGGAAACAATGGTTATTTCTGCCAATAAATTATATCGCTAACTATTATTTTACCAAAGTATTATAAATTGATATCAGAGTTCCAGCCTAGAACCGTTCTGTTCTTTACATCAAATGTGCGCAGCTCTGCATATACGTCATCAAGAACTATGCAAAAGATCGGAATATTAGTTATGTCTATTACTATGCCCAATTCAATGTTACCTGAAATGGTGATGAACGATGACGCCTTTAATAAGGGTTCTTTAATTCAAAGCCTAACGCAACGAACCATGAAACACGTTTGCCAAACGATGCAAAAAATACCCGTGGTAGGTCTGGCAGTGGTTGGATCAGGCAATGTACCAGACGATCCGTCTTTCGTTCAGTGTTGACACGACAGTGCTTTCATCACCCGGCATTGTAACCAAGCCAAGTAGCAAAAAATCAGCATAGAATTGAGAATTATTGAAGGAAAGAAAAGATGCGCGGGGGAGAGAGGAAGTGATTCTGGTACCTGGTAGCATTACACCTCTTGAGTAATCTTAAGGCAACAAATAAAGTATTATGTCGCATTGTAAGTATCAACGTTGTCAATGGTTCTGTTTATATGGGACCAAATCAAAGCGGGTACAGATCCGTAAACGAGTTCCACATTGGTAATGAGAGAAGATTAAAAGAGACCTGAATCTACGCAATCTCTTGTAATCACAAGGCCGATGACTACGAGTTTGGATGCCGATCTACTTGGATTTGATCCCGTCTAAACGAGATCCTTCATGAGGACGCATTGAGGTCTGATTAGGGGACACATTGAGGTCAGGTCACAAAAGTGAGCTCAAATAGTCACCGAGAGAAGTTTCAGGAAGGTTTAAACTGATCTGTTCACACTGCTCCCTTTTTAAATGAAAACGGAGGTGAGCTATCCAGTCGGAGATGAGCTAATCCATCGGAGGTGAGTTTATCCGTCGGAGATAAGCTAATCCGTTGGAGGTGAGCTAATCCGGTGGAGGTAAGCTAATCCCGTTGGAAATGAGCTAATCCATCGAAGGTAAGCTAATCCGTTGGAAGTGAGCTAATCCGTTGTGGGTGAGCTAATCCATTGGAGGTAAGCTAATCCGTTGGAGGTGAGCTTATCCGTCGGAGATGAGCTAATCCGTTGGAGGTAAGCTAATCTGTTGGAGGTAAGCTAATCCGTTGATTCCTTGCGTTTGCACTTCTCTACTATGAAAACGGACCCATATGAATACGCAAATGAAAACGGATACTTTTGAAAACGGTACGTATTGAATGGGCCCGGTTTTCAGCGTGAACACGAAAAGCGGAGATTTTTGAGTACGCTAACATCAGCAACTTAATGCGTCCTTTCTAGCACGCAAGGTATCAAAAATGTTGAAATTGAGAATTCATAATGGACTGGTTGCTGTTGCAACAACGTTATTCAAGATTTGCTTTCATTTAAGTTCATTCATGATGACACCAATTTGGTGAGGATTCATGAAAACCTCTGTTCAAAAATGAAGCCACAGACAGCGTTTTTGTTGGAACAGTGTGAATACATACCGTATTCAATGCGTATTCATTTGAAAACGGATAAGTGTGAACGGACAGCGTTTTAATTAACGAAAACGGAGCCAAGCGAATACGGAGCTGTGTGAACGTAGCCTTAGTTTTTGTGCAGATACATCTTGATCCCATCCAAGGTTGAATTGAAATAATTTCGGAATGACGGCGAAAGGAAGACAACGCTTGTTTCAACACTTGCTACAATACATAGATTATATAAGCATATTAATATATAAACATGAAAACAATACATGAACAAAATGGTATCATTTTTAAAGTGAAGATCTAGCCCCGGATTAAACGTATGAATGAAAACTTTAAAGACTCGTTTTGTTTATCAAACTATTAATTGTATGAGCAGCGATTGAAGATTAAAAAAAACTTTCGATGATAATAATTCAAAGTTCATACATTTGCTTAAATTTTCTGTTAACTTTACCTTTTTTCAACAGGTCCGAACACAAGCATTTTGTCGCCAGTACAGGGAGCGTAATGTTTGAAACTTGAGGGTCGTGCACATGAGCAGGTGTGCATGATTTTAACGTAGGTGGGTTGACAATATGGTGGCTCATTCGTCAAAGTAAAATCACGACAACCATTATGGAAGCGTTTAGTGAAAATCAGCGTCATTTTTTGCTGTTTTTTAAATTCAAATAGTTGGAGAAGAACAAAATTCTCCCTTTGAACTCTAATTAATTTCGCAAGTGTGATTATCTTGAACGACAAATTTCTAAATGTCGTGAGAAGTAAAGCAACTGTTGGTAAGATTTGTAAAAAAACGCCGTGCACCCATGAGATTAAGACCTACGGTCCATTGAAGAAAGGCTTGCATAATGAGCTAAAATGCTCAGTTAGATCCAGCTGAATTTCTTTAAACGAGTCGCTGGTGTTTGTCTGAGAAAAATGCAAATATATTTCCTTGAACTGTTCTTATGAGCTAAAGACTTTCAATTTGGTTACCATAGCATCCTAATTGGTATGACGAAGTGTTTTTGACTGAACCTTTAAAAATCAACGTATGTTCGATATTCCTCAAAGTTTACTCAAAAATTAGAATATTCCTAAACTTTCTTTCTATATCTACTCAATCAAAAAATTATAGTTGTGAAAATTCCAAAATACCAGCAAAGCAAAATGAACAAAAGGAAATAAATCGAAGGTGGGTGCTCTACCGAGATTAGGCAGCCTGCGATTTCACTTTACTCGAGCTGCGGAGGAGCAAAATGAAATGTAATGGTTAATATGGCGGATCACAGTTGCACCGAGATTAAATTCTAAAGAATTTTGCGGTAACCTAGCGTCCATGATGATGAAAATAACTATATGCTAAAATTGGTAAAAGAATTATTCTCTTTCCCATCTTTAAATGATCCGTTTTGGACAGAGATGGTGAGAAATTTGGCATTAAAATCATCAAGTTCTAGCAAATAATTTTGACATCGTTTGCTTAGATTGAAGAAGAATCACTAGGCTAAAGAAATAATCATACAAACACTAGCATCAAGTTTTCAGTACCTATATGTGTTTATATGGTTCCCTACATCTGGTACATCTTCATCCTTTCTAAACATGCCGACCCGTTAATCTGTTGAAGAATCCCCAGAGAGATTTTCTTGTTGATCTTAGCTCGCCCAAAGCAGCTCTATGAAAGTTCGAGGGAACATTTTATGAATATATTCAAGACACATTTCTAACTCTCAGTCCTTTTTTAACACGAGAGCAAAACAGAGCGATTCCGTTCGGATCCGTTCCAAAGCTTGTACATAAAGGGCTTGCGTTTACACAGAACGGCTGGCTGAATCTGATCTAGGTTGGGTTTGCTATCCATCCGTACCCGTTTGGATCTGCTCCATGTGCGTTTCCAACTCAGTTCGATTCACTATGGCTCCCATATAAACGTGTTAGATCCAGACAGATTTGGGACAAATTTGAACGGATAGGGAGAGAGGTGAAATTGGAGTAGTCAAAAGACTAGCAGAAAAGAAATTCTCATTTTATTTTGGTATTTCGCAGATCAGTTTGTGAAAACTGTACCAAATTAGTTTTCTGTAATTTATGTTTAGTGTTTCATTCAACATGAAAAGAAAAAGAAAAGTTTCTTAGGAAGAATAAAGAAAGTTCTATTTCACTTTTTTCGAGCTTTATCAAAGCATCATGTCACCAATAAGTTACCTTTGTTTTTTTAAAGACGGCAGCACTTGATTTTAAACAGAATATCGCATGCCCTTGAAACTTGGAACCTTTCTGATTGGATCTGTTACAAAAGCACCCATTTTTTATCTAGATTGACCGATGTCATGCAAACGTGGGCAAAAAACAAGAACCCGATTCCATTCTGATCCAGTCAAAACGAAATCGAGCCACTCTAAACAAAATACATGTCTTGCACGAGCGTAACCACTATCTCAGTATCGAGTTTTGTTAGAAAATTCTAGAAAAGGTGTAATTTACCCTGGTTGTAAACACTACCTGTTCTTTAAAGTCACTGATCAGTGGAACCTGTAATAATAAAGCCTGACCTCTGTTTATTGTTGTAGACGGGTGTTATGTTTTACTTTAAGTTTTATTCCTTTTAGGTGTAATTAAAATTGATTACGCATAAAACATTGAATATAACATTGCCCTTTAAATGACTATTATAAGTACTTGATGTTGCTAAAAGTTTTTTATGTCATGACCCATATAAATCTAAAAAAAACATTTTTAGGGCCTCTAAACAATAATTAGCCCCCCGGTGACATTTGGCTGGAAAGATCAGGAAGGTACCTTGCTCAAGTCTAAATACCCATGTTTCAACAGACAATTTGCTAAAACACGAAACCTAGGCAGGAGAAAAAAATATTGTTTTATAAGAAATTCAAAAATGCTACTGATACAAATGCTATTGGTTTTCGCCGTTTTGGCTGAAACATATGGACAATTTTTTCCACGGTTTGGCTTCGAGTTTCCAGGTTTTTCTGCTCCAGAAGCTTTTGAAGACACCGGATTTGCTGATATTCAGGATCGTATTGCAAGTCTACTCACAGATTCAAAGAAACCAAAAAAAGGCATAAAAACAAAGGTTAAAACTGAACGAAAAGGTATGTTACTCTTCTCTGAACTTCTAAAAGCTTTCAATGTCCGAAAATCTTTTAATGCCTGAGACACATCCAACCGCATGTCGAACTATGCTAATCCAAAATAGTAGGCCAATAGCCTTCACTGTCAAATTATTATTACATTATCGAATTGGAAGTCAAGGTTATGTTGAATATATATATGGCGGAGAAATGAAATGAAGTCTGATTTAAGCTCTTTGAAATGAAAAAATCATTCACTAGTTTTGTTTACTGAAAACCATATTAAAAGTAATCTTTAACATTGTATTATGTAAAAATTTGGCTAAGCATCAAGAAAGTTTGAATAACGCAAACTATTTGCGGGGAATGTCTCTGTTGTTATTGTAATGCTAAATTTCGACGTTTTTGTTTCTAGTCTTAGCTTCATTTACAAGTTATGCAACCTCTTTCTTAAAATAGGCCTAATTTCAGTTCCATGGTGCTTTAAACATTTTAACGTCTTTATGACACAATTAAGTCGAAGCATTTTGATATCCTTTCAAAAACTTGTTTGGAACTTTGGTAATAATTTCTTTGGAAGTAATATTGAATATGTTTTAAGGTGTTAGATTGACCATGGCTGAGCAATTTGGTCTGTGACTGTTAAAAAGTAAATATGGAAATTTTGTTTCATGTCAATAAGAACAACCTTACAATTAAAATGAGTCAAGGTGATATTATAGAAGTTTAAACCAAGATAGGCCTATACTAGGCCATGTTTTTGTGCTGCAACACAATTGGCGAGTCTTGGAATAATCATACGAATAAGCTTTACGACTGACTGATATTAAAAGCAGTCTTTGACTACGATCATTACTCATCGAAGGCTTCCGAAATTACTCAAAACTACAGTTAAAACACAAAGCAAACAGCTTTCTACCTAAGATGCTTTTTTGCCGTGACTCAGTGACTTTAGAATTAAGAGTTTGATACAAAGTCTCTGCAACTTATTTGATCACAATAGAGCTCTTATGTGATGACGTCACAAATATCTATCGTAAGATTTGTTAAATTTGGATTCAATAACCTAGAAGAATATTATAAAATACCTCTACATATTCAAATTAAATTGAATATGTTCCAACTCGGCTGATGTATGGCCACATGAGAACAAGCTTTTCTTCCGGCAAACCTCTGCAATTTTGTCTCTGTTTATAACTTTATGAACAAAGCCAAAATCACATTAATATTCAAACTTGAAACCTTTTATTGGTCATTACTCAAAAGATTCCCAAATTTCAAGATTGTGAATGGGTCAACTGTCAGTCTCTAATCAATATCCTATCAAAGAATATTGACTTTCTGGTGGATTTACGTCAGATTCAAACATTTTTATTTCAACAAACTAATTCACTCGCTATGTGAATAACACTTTAAGAGCTCGAAATACCCACTAATTCTTAACTGTTTCGGAACGTTAAAGATTAAATTATCATTTAGATTGTGTCTACATTTTGATGAAAACCTAATTACTATCAAATGATTTTCTTGAAAATTTTATCACAAAATCCTTTATTTTCTTCATTAATTAAGAAACTTTCAAACCAAATTGACATAAAGCTTAAATTAAAAATTTTTGAAATTAATTATCGTTGTTTCGAAGATTATTTAGAAATAAAATGATTATGATGAAACATATCTCTGAAAAGGCATATGCCAAAACTAATATTATATGCATTAAATAAAGCAAGCACAATAAATCGCATCTATGTTTTACTTTGAATTGTCAGAGGATATATTGCATGAATTTTCAAGTTTTAATAAAATGTGTAGCTTAAAACTGTTGTTTTCTACTCAAATGAGATTTTCAACAAATTACAGATTAGAAAGAATCTACTAATGTCCGTGTATATAAGCTAAAGGCATTTGATGAATTAAATCATTCATTTAATCTCCAAAAACTAATGAAAGAGCTTGAGTGACCTGGTGTTTGATCAAAAGCATGGCTTAGTAGATAAATTATTCAAAATTTCAAGGTCATGGCCTGAACATCTTTGGACTTTATCCAGCAAGAGCCGACTCACCTAATGCGTGATATAGAAACGCTTAAGGTCAGAAATCAACCTGCCATATGCATCTAAACATCTGCAAAATATATAGCAATAACACACAAAAAGCTGATCTCTAACTACAAAGCCTGCCAAAAGTTATGGTACCCTGAACTCAATTTCTAAAGACTAAATACTGCATGCCCTTCTCCCCCTCTGAATAATGTTGCTTTATGCGATGTTAAATGGCTCGGTGTGGTCGAAAGGATTTTTCAGATAACTAAAATGCATTCAGAAACCTCTTGGAGCACCCACAAATTTTACTACATTTTTGGATGTTTCCACCTCTTTTCCGCGCTTCTTAAAGACAAACTCCCTTCTCCTTAAATAATGCTGGGTATAACCAGGGCATTAAACCAATGGCGAGAAAAAATTGTTCCGAAAAGTATAAATTAACTTTGCTATTTCACATTACTGTTTTGGGAAATGTGGGGGATTAGATGCATGGGAAGGTTGACAGACCTAAGACTTTCCTCGCGGATTTCTTGATCTCCAATTTTACATGAAATATTGTTTTAAAGGAAAATGGGTTCACGCTTAACTTAACTTAAGCATTTTTTTAAGCAAGGTTTGGAGCGTATCCATTAACATAACCTTTCATTTTATAATTAGCCATCATCAGAACCACTAATAACCTAAAGCGACATAAGGTAGCAAGACTGTAAAAGTTTACATTTCTGCTCGACGCAATAACTTTTATTTATTGTCCAATGTATTCTATGTTAACGTCTTTAATATCAACAATTTCTTCATGAATCAAAAGTTAAAATCTATCAATAATTTTTGCTTGAATCGCAGCAAATATCATCAAAAATAAAGTCTAAAATGTTTCTTACCGATGGAAACCCCGTATCGCTACCGTTGAAGCCAAAGCAAATCTTCGGGCTTTCTAAGTTGACGAAAGCTGTTAAGACGACTAACTGCTAGTTCTTCAACGTTCTCAAGCTGATAATACTTTAATCCTTGCAATTAGCGATATTACCCACAAGCATATTTTTGGCAATGGCTCCGTGCCAAATTGGCACCAACAAACTTTGCGCAAATTCACTAAAATATTCCAAATTTCTTAGATTAGCAGTAGAAACCATAGTGATTTGCATATTGCAAAAGGTAGTCTAGAATATGCAAAACAAAGTTCCTAATTCTCTGGCAAACAAAACTGGAATAATTACCTAAAAACATCAGAGAGTTTATTTTTCGTTCTGCTTAAAAGATGTCTCAGATTTTACTTTTGAGCTTTAGGGAATCAAACCCTTGATAGACCAGGACCGCAATTTTTCCTATTTTTGGTTGTAACATACTTTTAAACAGATAACGTATTGAAATGTATTCAGGGGCGTCGTGGCGCTGGGGGCAGGGGGCATAAGTCCCCCCTATCATTGATCATTCGGCAATTTGTCGGTAATTTCGTATCTTTTTGGCAAAATAATTTTTGTAGTTCATAAAAAGCAAGAAAGTTCAAATACCTTAATCAGTGTATGAAGGAAGATGTAAACAGAAAAGGTTTTCTGAAGACATTAAAACTCGTGGTTATTTAAATTACAGTCTTCCTATCCAGATTTATACATTTGTACAGGAAATGGCAAGCTTGCCACTAGGTATTAGTAAATGCGACCGCACCTTAAAAGTTCTAGTGTGTAAAAACAGGCTGCAATCAACAATGGGCCAAGAGAGGTTTAATAAATTTTGAGCTCGATGTATCAGTTATGATGAAGTAAACGGCAAGTTTGCTAACACACCATTGCTAAGGAGACTTCTCATGCACTGAAAATTTTCTGGTTCGTTTATTTAGATTTTTAAGATATTAATTATCAGTCCTATACTGATTATTGGTGGTTATGATTATCCAATGTTCAAATAGGGACAATAACGATCAATGTAAGTAAATTGTACATTTCGCTGACCAACCTATTGAGAAATGTTGCTGCAAAGATACATATTGCTTGCCTTTTAAAAAACTGCGCTTGCACTTGGTGACGTCATATTTTCAAATTGAACCCGCAAGCTATGCCCCCAAGAGTTCCTATGTATTGCGTCATATCTTAATTTAACTGAAAGGGCTACATGTGCAAATGTTTTGCCCAGCTCATTTCTTTTCAAGCCACTTGATAGCGAGTAAATGTTCGAAACATCGTGTTTTCAACAATCAAAACTAAATTTATTTTATTTTGGTTCTTCATTTATTCGCTCATTATTATTACATGTAGAAATGTTGATGAAAGAAAAATTTGATGAATTTGTATTAGCAAGGAGTAAGTATGGCCAAGCTTTATACTTCGTCAAGATGCTTTTTGAAAGATTGGTATTATCGGGTACATCTTTTTATAACAGGGCGTTCACTGGCAGGGAACATTTATTAAGGGGATTTTATCTTTGCTTGAGGCATTAAAGAGAGTTTATATTGTCATAATGTTTATAGCGAAAACGTTTGGGAAAGGGAAAGCAAGCAAACATCTACCATATGAACGTAGACCTGGTACCAGGAAACTTTGATATTTCTATCTAGTGCTTTGATATTTCTATCACGATTTGTTATTGTTTCACCAATACTCTAATATTACACGCTTTCTGCTAGTATTACACACACAAACTTAGGTTTAAAATTGTTAATATAGCTTGGTCAAATCATAATTGATATCATTGAATAGCAGTGGTCTAAGAACTCAATCTTGGCGTACACAAAATGATAAAGTTTGCAGTTCATTAGAGCTGATAATTGCTTTCATGATCATGCCATCATGTAAAATATATATGAATCAATATAAAGTTTTGATAACTTAGCTTATCTAGCAATAACGTAGGCAATCAAATGATTCGAACAAATCCAACCATACTCCTTTGAAGAGCTCTGAATTTGTTCAGCAAATTGATAGATGGGTTGTCAACTGTTTATACAATTATTATGCAATTTTAAAAATTTTGCTTTGGTAAGTTGTTGTATTATTGTGAAGAAGTCAGGTTTATTTGTGTGTTTTGGAAAAGGATGTTGTAACGACACAGAAGCAAGAAAACCTACTTGCGAGAGAATGGGGACATCTTGGAAATATCTAGCAGTCTGCCGCGACAATTAACAAGTTTTCTAATCATCACAGCCATTAAATAACAGAGTCTGCATAAGGAATTTTACTTCAATTGGGGCATAAACGTTTCTAGCTATTCAATACACAATCAAATTCGATTCAGGCGGACCTACATAGGAGGTAAAGAAATGATCTGACTAAGTTAATGTCTAACTTACCTGGAGCATGACTTTTGAATTGAATACACTGAACGAGGCCTAGACTTTTCAAAACTTGTAAAAAAGCGGAAAAAAATAATATACATGACTTTAATTGCATTAGTCAATGAATGCAGTTGTAACATTTTATTCTTTCTTTCTTTTACTAACATTCAAGATGCCTTTGTGAATAAGGCCCTTTCTTAGAACAATGACCCGGCAGTCAACCTCTTGACTTCTGCTCCTTGTTCATTAAAAGTTGCTTTGTAGAGATAATTATTAATTGTTGGTGCCAGTGTGAGAGACAATTTTACATGATCTGAAAGTTTTAAAACAAAATACTGACGATATTAAAGCGAATTCATAGCTCTACAAAATTTTAATTTATATTGTCTGGTTTGGTCGTAACAAGCCAATCTACATATTGATCGGTGAGCTGATTACCAATCATATTTAAAAGAATTTAAATTTGCAAACTTAAAAGACTTGAAAATTGAGTACCTACCAAAAATCTCATCAGCCCCAGTGCCCAAGTATTCAATATGAGCTTTCTAACGCGGAGCTATCAAACTTGAATGTGAGACTTTGGTCGGAAGTCGCAACTCAGTCCATCAGCTATCGTGAGTGTTTCATCGTTATCATCCTTAACGCTTTATTTGCTCTCAAAAATTGAAAAATCCATTGTTTGCGAACCACAAAAATAAATTTTCGATGATTTTTGAATGAAACAGTCAAACGCGTGTAATTTCTAATGTGATATAATGTTAAGCAAATCAATTGGAACGATTTTGAAGCTAACTTTCCATTCGTGGGCTAACATTTGAATAATATTACATTTTTTCCTAAACAAACACTTATCATATTCTTTTGACTGTTCTTTGCAAATAGGACATGGTATGTTTTACAAAATAATTATAATTAGTTCATAGCTTCAAGAATGAGACAAGAAGTTAGCAAACATCTCATCCTTTCTTGGAGCTAAATATCATCGTTTCCAAGTAGACTTTACTTGAAGATTTTGCTTTTTGTCAACATCGACTGACCTCGAAAATATATCTTTGCTGTAGGTTAAAACTAGATTTTATTCGGTTGGTACCGTCTACTTTAAAGGCCCTTGCCCAACCGTAATTTTTATGGTTTTTCATGCGCGCTTCATTTGATTCCGCTGACATTATCATACATATCCTCTTTTATGTAAGAAGGAACAAACGCAGGATAGGCTGTCCTTATGTGCAAGGATGGTTCAGTTGTTAGAGGGGCTGACTACAGACCCAAGGGTCCGTGGTTCGAGTCTCTGGCATGACCAAACTTTCACCCAGAGTGGGGAGAGTCGCCAGCTCTCTGTAATTCCAGGCGTAGGAATCACGAGGTGTGGTCACATCGAGAGGAAGGACCAGGACACTGCTCGATAAGCATAGGCTTCTCGGTGTCCTAAAAACTACCTTCGGATGCTAGGTAGCAATAAATACAAATACAAATACAAAAACAAATGTCCGCTGAACTCTGCTAATCTTGCAATGAGTAATAACATGATGCAAGGTAAGAGTCAGTGACAATGCATAACGACGACCACAATCCAATGTTGTATAATAAAATTTGAAAATAAATTAAAAATTTGATACAATTAAAGATATAACTAATTAAATATAGCCGTATAAGTGTTAATTGCAATATGATCGTTCTTTAATCCCGATGATCTGAGGTGATTACCAGCAGAAATGAAAGCGCATGCGTATTAGATTTTTTTTAGTTCTTGTAGATTAACAGATAGTTTTACTTTGGTAGTTACTTCAATTTTATTATCGTCAGCCAGCACTGGAGTCATGGCTTGGGCCATGGCTTGAACAGCACTGGAGATACTGTAGTGCCACTGGCACAATGTGTCACATTTCAAGCTCCATTTATGATCTATCTGAAGCAATGATGTTCGGACATGATCCAACTAAGCCTCTTAAACGAGTAGCACCCGCTACGTCTATGCCTAGATCAGCTACTATGCCTTTCTGATTTACAGCTACTTATTTGTAATAACACCTTCGAGTGTATTGAAAACACATCTAAACTGAGTTGATTTATACCAAATATTTCTGTAGTTGATTTGAATATCTGTGTATTAGGCTATCTATGAAGAAAGTTCAAAATGTTTATCTCAGAACCATTTTTATGACATAAATCTATGGTTAAGCGTCACTTGTGATTTTCTTATGATTGCCATCTGTTCGCAAACTCTTATAGTAAGGTTACAAACTCAGCTGTCTTTAAGTTGTCGTGCTGTTTGAAAATGTACCTGATTGTCAAAAATTTGCAATAAACATAAAACATGTTGTGAGAGCCGAGCTAAGCAAGTTGGCAACATAGTAATCAAGCAGATTACAACGTGTAGAGCCCAGGTTAAGTAGCAAGTCATTAGTGTAACAAGTGGTGAAATGGAGAAAAGTTGCTTTGACAAAGCGTGTCTTACCTTCTGACAGAACCGTCTTTATCACTGCGTTCTTTTTGGCCAAAGGAGATTTGGCAACCATCTTCTTGTTTCAATAGAAGGAACTCTATATGGCAAAGAAGAATAAATTATATGAAGTACTTTGAAGTTTACATTAGCATCTTATCTCTTTGATGATCACGCAAACAGAAGGCCGTGCTACAGTATACCTGCAACTCTTGTCAAAATGTCGAAAACGACTTGAAGTTTCAATAACGCAGGTGAATTTAGTTCATGATAAGCATCTTTGTGAGTTCTGGCTAGCAAAAGCCTACTTTTAAGAGACTAAAATTATCAGCATTTTGCGAAAAAAGTAAAAGGTTATCGATAAGACACAACGATAGCCAGGTGACATCGCCTCGTTGAAGGATTACTTAATGAATCCCGTAGAAAAACATCAGAGATTGATTCAAAGCGAAGATTATTTCCCAGTAGGAGAGCATCTTGCGCCAACATGATTTTGATCAAAAGCTCCTTGTGTTGGTTCAACTGAGTGGGTTATTTAAGGTTATGGTAAACGTTATTGACACAACATTTGGTTTTCTCTCTCTAAAAGCCAAAATATTAGCAGAATCGGAGTAAACCATATATCATTCGATGCACAAGAGTTTTGTGATTCCAACCATATGAAAAATCGTAAAATAATAATTTCCAAGCAAATTTATTGTTTAAATGAGTGTAACATCTTCAAAAACTATTTTGTACCCTTGAGTTTGAGGAAATAAAATCTTACTTGTATCAGCAAGTGCAGATCCCCAGCTACCAAAGAGTGCATCAGATTGTTCAATTTCTTCCTCCCGTTGAAAGTATATCCTGTCAAAAATTAATAACAATTTTTTCTAATCTCCCGCAGTTTTTTTGGCTTCAAATGACGGACCAGAGCAAATACACAACTTTTGAGACACTCCTCGCTTACCCGACATCTGTCCTGTTTGCATATTTTTGAGCCATTCGATTGGTTCCTTGGGTACAAAATAGCTTTTTCATACCTGTATGTAGAGGAATCGGTAGTCCAGAGAAAAGGTACTTTACGGATCACACTTGCAAGGTCGAGGGGCAATTCACTCTTGCAAATAGCGTACGAGATTTTTCCGAAAAACAAAAGGATTTTCAGAGATTTTCAGATAAAAAAAAGAAATTTTACCAATGGCGCAAAGTACACTCGTAAACTACAGTTTAATCCGGGTCAAGTCATTTGAAGCTTGAAGATCAATAAGCCTGTTTGAATAAACACAGCCGTACATGGGATACATGGATGTTCCATGCGATATATTGTAAATGGAAATGCGACCACAACCGCAAAGCAACGATAATCGGCTTAACAGGTCAAGAGATTTTCAGACCTCAACTAAAAGCTTTGATAAAGAAATTATGGAAACCTTCGTTCACATGGGATTTTTTCCATTTTCGAAATTTCTATTAGTTTCAAATTTGGTATTATTGTGTGCCTTGAAAGTTCGCCTACTTGAATGTGAAAAATCGAAAATGGGTGTTTTCATCCTGAAAACGTTTACCGTAATCTTAAAAACCAATTTTCTCATGCTTTCGAACACGGAGAAGTACATTTGTACATCTTGTTTTTCTTCCCATAAAAGTTTACATGGAACATCGGAGGTTACAAGACGATGCAGAAGGAAGCATGGAAAAACATGGCAACCCTGCGACCATAACATTCAACAAAACAATTCAACACTAAATAGAAATCTAAATACTGTCGTTTTTTTATAAGAAACTGGCTATAAGAAAAGAGTACTGGACAGTCAGAGACTTCAGTACTCGAAGCAAAAAATTAAGAAATAATTAAATCGTGATAAAACTGAGAACAAAGAAATTTTGTAAAATCCAAGAATATGACTGCCCTGATGGCATCGAAACTAAGACACAAGGGATAAAAATATACTTCCCACGTCTAAATACAACATTACATTAAAGATTAAGAAACTTGAGTACTCAACATCGACCTTTGTTTGGTATTAAAAAATGAGTGTTTTAACGATTTATCTAGTGTTGAATTGAGTACAACTTTATATGATATAACAATCAAAATGTCATGGGCTAAGTGGTGGGTAGAAGCACAATTCATTTCATTTTTCAGCAAACGAACATAACATATAATTAGGACAGTCCTGGAAAATACCAGCTCAAGCAAACTGAACTATTAGACTTGGTGTTAATAAAGTCACAAGCTTTGTATACTGAAAAGCTTTTCGGTCGAAAAAATTACTACTCAAAAATCATCCCATACACAGCGTGAAACGGAAAGAGAGGCTATTTAGCTGGGACTGAAGCAGAATTATTGAAAAATGTGATTTTAACTTTAGATTTTTTTAGATTATCCATATAAAGAGTAGTTTAAAGCAACTTACCATTTATTTTTATGTTGACAATAAGTAAAGGATTTGTGTGACCTGACAGTTATACAAATTAATTCAAAATAAGTTGAAAGTGATGGGCAAAAATTAGTGCTGCTGTATTTAAGGGCATGAATTCCCAACATAATGGCGGCCATTTGGTTGGTGAACTTCAAATCCTTGTGATCAGGAACGCAGATTGGGTAATTTTTTTCAACGGATGAAGGACACGAAATTTCCGACTAAAATTAAGCCAGTTTTGATTTTGTTCTAAAACTGTACTACGCCTTTACTTACAGAACTTTGACATTATACGGTTTGCCATTTTTTTCTGAGTTGATAGAATTCCGTGGCATACCGCTTTATGATATCATTCTCTGAAGTAAATATGTTTGAAATAAAGACTTGAATCTTTTGAGAACGATCAAAATTTTTGACTAGTTCATAGAGTTTCAATGATTGACGGAGTGGGAAAACCTCAATCTTCCCCGGCATTTACGTGCTTTTTTGTGATGTAGTTATATTCTAAAGCTACGCTGCTTGATTTAAAGCTTGCATCAGCCTAAATTTCTTTCTGAATTTTACTCAAACTTCTCATCTAAATCTGTTGTTCATTCAGTAACAGTCATACGTACCCATAATTTGTGAAACTGGATTTAATCTAAAGCAGTTTCCATGTTTATGAGAGCTAGAAATTTAGATTTAAGCAAACTACCAAACACGGGTATCATATGATGAGCAGAGACAAGTCTATTTCACTAGTTTTTCAACCCTTGCTCTAATGTCTTATGAAACGCAACAATTTTTTTAAAATGGAATCTTACCGACTTTCACTGATATGAGAGGGCAAGCATGCAGAATTTGAATGCAGCGTAGAACTTTGCAAATGACATCTACTGTATTTCAAGAGGCTCAGAAAAATTTATCAAAATGGTTCATCATTAGCAATTGGCTAAAAGTTATTTCGAAGACGGCTCATTGGCCAGGGTCATGGGCTACAGATCTAATTGTCTGGGATTCGAGCCCCTGGCATATTCAAACCCAGAGCGAGGAGAGTCGCAAGCTCTCTGCAAATTAAGACCTAGAAAAAACTAGGTGTGGTCAAATCGAGAGGATGTATCAAGACACTGCTCGCAAAGCATGCTTCTCAGTTCTCATTATTCCAAAACTATCATCAGATGCTAGATGGAAACATATCCAATTCAATTGAAAGTACCGCTCATACAAGTCATGAATTGAAAAACTCTTGATGAACTAGGGCTAAAGTTTTGAAATTTAGCAACATTGAATGTTGCCAGAAAAATAGCATTTTAAAATATGTTATTATTTCTTGATATTCTTTAGATACTTTAATCAAGCTACTTTTGATACTTTTAAATTAGATACTTCTATTAGATTTTAGTCTAGCTTTTCAGAACTTAGATCGACATTCGTAGTAAATTTAATCTGCAGAACATACACTTTAACAAGGACTTTTCAAAAGAAGCATGTTTTTCCAGATAGCAATAAATTCAAACTATGGAAGAATATGGCTTCTGTAGTAATTAAGGTGATGAAAATGTGATGTAGAGATTTTGTTACTTGGAAAGTAAAAAAGCTAAATGGTATTCACTAAGTTAAGGTTGATAGAATAAAAAACCAATCACGCCCATTAGAGGATTTGTTATCTTGTTTAAAAACAAATTTTGATAGTATTGTCTGACAGGTATTTTCACAGATAATGTATCGCAGAACCAATTCATGGTGCTCTATTATGGTGCTGTTACTTTAGATTAAATGATCCGATATAAAAATAAAGAAAAACTAAGCGAGCTCATGGCTTTGAAAAAACCAAAAACTAAAACATTTCAGGGTAAAAATACATTAAGTAGATAAATACTTGCAATAGAATGCCTCAAACTGAAAATTTAAGATCAAAACAGCCTAGAGCACAAAACAATTCAAGCTTTGGCAAAAACAATTTGCTTGTTTGTTCTCCAAAATGCTACATTTTCTTGTGCAGCTTGTGTCGCTGGTAAATGTGATAAGTTATTTCATTTATTCTTAGAACTCAATAAACAGAATAACCTTAGAGCTATCTTTATTTGAAGATTTATCCAAACACAAGCCAGGCAATTTATCAAACAGAATCTCCATTTTAGTGCAAATAAAATAAAGATAGACCTTAGTTCATACTTTGAGGCAAATGGCAACATACCTGAAAAGTACCTTATTCATTTAGCACCTTTATTTTACACCAGATGAAAATCCTATGGAAACTTTCCTTTATTCTCTAGAATTGAAATATTTATACCACTGGCTGGTATCAAGGCAATTTCAAAGTTTTTTAAGGAACAGATTTTAAACAGCAATGGCGGAAGTTAAAAATCATTGTTTATACTCAGGGAAATTTTGAAGCTTATCAATGGGATTAAAAACAAATAAACAAATAAGCATTTATGTTTCAAAAATAAAAAATATCATCTACTTGTACAGTACGGAAAGCAAGGGTGCATTTGTCAAAGTTTCTGATCTTTTGTTTGAAGCTTCATGGATTTTATTGTATGGAGCCATTTAATAATTTACCGATGCAATTGCAGTTACCAATAATAGTAAATGTATTTAAGACATATCTAAATGAATTCCTTTGACACCATATGAATTTTTCTAAACATGCAGCAACCATTAATAATATAGTATTGCACTTATAATAAAGTATAAAAAAGAATAATAAAGAAACAAGAAACAAGAGTAACAAAGTATTGCGCTTATAATAGCTTTATAGTAGTCTAGCTTATAATAATAGAAAATCTAATACAACAACATATCATTAAGATTAAGATTGTAGTCTAACATAAAAAATATAGATACAAATTAAAGTTTTTATAGCCTTTCCACATAAAATTTTGCATTTTATATTGTATTTTTGCTTTGTCTAGGTGCGCAGTTGCGTAAAGAGTGAAGTGAAAAACCTGTAATTTGAAAGCTTTGGATTTTTACGACATAAGCTAAGAATATCGTATTTCACCATTTTCTTTCGGATTATGATGTCAAAATTTAAATGTCAGAAAAATCAGTTCATTGCCACACTATTGGGCAATACCTAATCAATACCTAATCATTTGATAGGCAATTAAATGCTAGACGATGCCAATGTTTTAGCATTTCATTAAACTGAGTTTGCCCATATCTACATTTTATCACTTTGTTATGTACAACATTTTGTAACCAGAAAAAATATTTGCCAACAAATATTTAGGTATTTGCAAAAATATATTTAGATATTTGTAGAATTTTTGTACAAACATACGTATTGACAACAGAAAAGCAAATTCTAGTTGACATAAGCTGCTGCATTGAATATTTAT
The DNA here is from genome assembly GCF_013076305.1 of Rhopilema esculentum. The sequence continues at coordinate 4,271,934 of NW_027018659.1, forward strand.
TTGAGTCTATATTTGTCATTAACAAGCAAACCATCGATTTTTCTCTAAGAAGTTGTCATTTTTATAAATTTAGCAATATCATCTATAACGTGTTTTCAAATTACATGTAATTAGACATAAGGAAAAGAAGCTTCTCCAAATTTAAACAGATCCAATGTTAGCATAACACCACAGAAAAGTCCCTGTCTAATATTACAGTACACATAATAATAGCACTTGACAATAACACCCACTTTAAAAGGCTTTGAAACATACAAATTTTCTCCATGTTAAAGGAGATGATCTTATAGACAAGAAAATTCTGCATAACGATCTTGCAACCTGCCTAACCAAAACTTAAACCATAGAAATAAAGGCCACTGACCTTTCACGGCCTTGAGAACAGTCTTGAAAATGACCGGAAGTCATAGCAAAGTCAGCAAAATTTCGACATGCAAAGATTTTAAATTTTATGAAACCATCAGAAAGAGCATGCAAAATTGAGTAAAATATAATATCAATGCCGTTTGATCTTTAAGCTAGAGAGTGATGTTGAAAATGTTTGCTTTGTCAAACAAGAGCTTGAATTTTGAATTGATTCACATCTTCTTTCTGTTAGGTGATGAAAACATAACGACCATCGAGCAAAAAGGAAAAGACTTTGATTCGTGGGCAAAAATCACAACCTTTGGAGATGAAAAGAAGAAAGGAAAGAAATCTTTCTCGAAGATAATTTCAAGTCTGTTCGGTGGGGGACTCATGGGGAAAAGTGACAAAAAGGTAGGGGAGGTTTTGCCTTGTATTTGAAAAACGCTATATGAATTGGACTATGAAAAATGTTACAAGGGACCTGGCCCAGAAATTTTGTAAACAAGAATGTCTTGTCAGCCTAAATTACTTGCATATACTACCAGAGTAGATTATTTACAAAATCTGAAGGACACATTTAAGAGAATACTAGGCAAAGTTACTTATAGGATCATATACTACATCTATTTCCACTTTTGCCTAAAATATTTTCTTAGTTCTGAAGAAAAGTGGGGGGGCTTTTAGCCCTGCTTTGAAAGACACCTTTCCTCTGTTTGGGCTAGTTGCAAAGTTCCCCGTTTGCTTTTACAATTCCAAGGTGGAAAAGGGTTGGCCTAAGCAGGGCTTAAAAACCTTACTTATTCATTTTGCTCACATCGTCAATTCCATTGCTCGAGACATTCAATTTTGTGTTTTCATTTAAATGCATAAAATTTTGCAAGCAAACAGTCCTTGCTATCAACTAAAGAGGCTGAGATGCCACTACAAGAATTCCTTATAAATTGTAAATAATCTATTCAAAAACAATTAATTTGGCAACAAGCTCTCGTTTTTCTTTAAATGACACAGTCTACCTCTGAAAAAACACTGGTTTCGTACCAATTTTTTTTTGATCATGTACAGAGGATTAGGCGTCCATGTTTTAAGATCCTGCGAATCTTCAATGATACGATAGCTTAATAACACATTATAAGTTTTGACGCCAGGTGTAGAGATAATTTCATAGTTTTGAAATTCTTCGTCACCAAACCTGGGTGCAACCTTCTATCTAAAAGCAAATATCAAAATACCTTTTATAGTTATTCCTTTTTCTTTCTGAAGAGCGAATGCTCAGGACAAAAGCCATGCAAAGGTGATAAGTATTGCGACCCAGTTGAGGGTGTTTGCAAAGACAAGGCTTCAGAAGGTGAAAGATGCTTTATGAAAGATCAATGCAAGGGAGAGAAAGGTATAGTCTGTATCTGGGGGAGATGTTCTGCTGGACAACGTGGGCAATCAGGTAGGTTAATTTTTTCCGAGATAGGGTTTTCTTTCTATATACTTTTTTCATGAAAAGGGAATTGTTAATTTGTATTAAATATAGGTTCAACGTTGATGCCAATAATTTATAAACATATGTATGTTTCAATGAATTTTGCATTGCATTGCGAAAGAATATATGGAAATTAAAAAAATTATCTGGCAACAAAAGGTCGTGCAACAAAAATAATCAAATACTTTGTTTTTAATGTGTGACGTCATTGTTCATACAGTTGCTCTCTATTGTACATGGACTCCAACAATTTGATAAGATAGCTAATATTTGCTATTTCGAAAATTTTTCCTTTTTCATTCATTTGGGTAAAAAGGTTTGTATAGAAATTTGATTCGCTAGCTCGGCTGCCCGTTAGCTTAAGCAATCGCTGACTCAAACCTTTTATATTTCCCTTTGAGGATAATTGTCCATTATTTCGAATTTTACGAATTTTCCACTTAAGTGAAGAAGAAGTTTCTAAAATCTGTTTAAAAGCAGATGATTTATTTAATGAAGTGATAGCAATAAGGTGTTCAAAGAAATGGTGTTTCTGTACATGATGATCTTGTGACAAGTCCAAGAGCAATTTATTTCAGAAATAGCACATAGGATTTCAAAAAGGAAGAGAAGGTTTCTCAAGACAGCCTGTTTTTAGAACACGAAGATATGCTGTTACAGTTATATGTACTTGTAGAGCTAATCTGGAATTGGGTATATAAGATAGTTTTGATAAAATTGGGTATAAGTTGTCTTGAATTTTTCTCAATGCTTTGTATGTCATCTTTACCATCCTTTATCATGAATATTTGATATCTCGAACAAATTTCTTTAGAGTAAAAGAAAGCGGATGGCTAATTTACGACTTATTTACTAATCTTTATGTTTTCAATCTAATTTTCAGGCACCTTCTGCAAAAAGGATGGCGATTGTGCAAATGATAACTTCTGCACTGAAGACCCACAAATAAGTGTATTTCACCCAATTTGTAAACCAAAACTAGACGAAGGAGCTTCTTGCGGCAGTATCAACCCTTTTGGCATGCTCAGAATAGCTATTGGTAAACGAGACCTCAGCGCACAAAAGAAACTAGAGAATCCATGTAAATCTGGACTCAAATGTGAGCCTGTTGGGTGAGTATTTTTTTATGCCAAACCTGTTATTATGTGTTTATATTCTTTTATGACAATGATGTAAAGAGCCTTATGACACGATAATATGATCTATCTGTTTTCTGGTTGTTCATTGAATTAAGCTAAAAAAATGCAGCAAAGATTGAAATCGCTATTTACCTTAAATACATTTTTTTCTTTCAGCCAAGCTTTGAATTCACATTTTCCAAGATCTTTGATAGCAATAATGCGTATTTAATATATATACATCACTAGATTTTATCCCTTAATTACAACAGCCTTCTGGTTTCAAAGAAGGCTTGGCATTGTTTGTAAACAACTGTAACAAGGCTAAAAGAGTCGACTTTAAGAAGGAAAAATTTCAAGAAAATCAACTTTAAGGGTTAAAAGAACACAAACATGAGTATTTAGGCATTGCTTTTATGTTGTATCAGAAGGCACATAGACTAAACTAGTGCACAAATTTCTGTAAATTCTTTTAAGAGATTTGTCATATAAGCCGCAATTAGATAGCGATTATTTTGAAGCAAATACGTGCTCGACTACTATTGGTAACGCAATATTAGCAGATTATGTTTCTCAATGGCCCTCTTGCTTTCATGAAACCTCAGAAAAGAAATTTAAATTACAAATACCTTAGAAGCAGCATAAGTAACACAGAAAAAATGGGCAAGAGAGATAAAGCCCCTGACGAAATAGTGCTTTGTCATTATTGCAGTCAATGTCTCTTTGATATTTCTTATAAATTTTCTTAAACCATCAGTTTGAAAGTAGATTCATTGACCATTCATTGACTGAAAATCTTTGGATAGCGATATGATGAGAGATAAGATAGGCCTTAAAATTGTTATGAAAGTTTTGAGTAACCTTCATCGATCATATGGAATACACACACCAGTAAAATGGATGTTGGTTTCTTGTACCAGGCTTCACTTAAGACAAGGATGTCTCCCAGAGTTAGGACCCCTGCGCGAGGGGAAGTGCCTCTCTTGTCCTTGCACAATTTAGCAATTTTATTTATTTTTGCAATTTTCTTTATTTTACTGATGCTTTGCCCTTTTTCTTTCCGCTTTGCCCCCATTCCCTCCTTGAATGTAGGGTTTCCTGTCAAAGACATATTTTTTGAATATCAAAAGCAATTTAGATAAAAACCAATCATTTTTTGTAAAGCTATTTGCGCATTCACGTCTGCGCAGTCAGAAGATGTTTCCCGTCCTCATGAAAATGAGCTACTCTCTCACACAAAGGAGTAGTTAAAACAGTTAACCTTTTTACTCAGCCACTAAAAATTATTAGAAAATTCTACATTGAAAATGCAACAAAAGTGGCATATTTTTAACAAGGGTGATAATAAATCTTCAATTGAGAAAAATTGTTTTTCTGTTTGATTAAAAACTGAAACTTCTTCATGTGTTCAGCTCGCCTCTTGACGTTTTCAACTGGCACAACTAAATTCTAAATGATTAAATACGACAAATCTTTTGCTAGACATGTTTATTCTGCCTCGTTTTCCATTATCAGCAAATTGTATGCATCTGTCAAAACAATTTTATTACATTTGACAGACTATTTGGTGGCATGGTTTGTGTTCCTGAGACCCTGAAGATTAAAAAAGAGGAAGAAAAAAAGGAAAAGAAGAAGCCGGTGGAAGATGATGACGAAGATGAGGAAGAGGAGTCAAGTGGAAAGGAAGATGGGGAAAGCGAAAAGCCCGACAACGAGGAAGGTAGGTGTTAATGCAATTGAGTTTTCTAAGTGCCAGGGGTTGCAACACCTTGTTTGTTATCAATGAGAAGGGTTAAAACTCTTTTTTCAAGTAAAGTTAAGAATGAACTATTTTTACAAAATCCTTTGTTTTACTTTTTTAAATATCTAGATTTAAATAATTAACTTCTCGCTGAATAATTCTAAACTATTTTTGTTTGGTGTGACTCTACGATTAAAATACAATTTTTAAATTTTCTATGGTCCTGATAAACAAGATTATTTACAAAGCAAAGTTTTGAATATCGCTTTTCAAATCAAGGTGGCGACATAGTACCATCCAATGCTCAAAAAGAGCCTGAAGATCAACCAACCAATATCAACAATGCCAAACCTGGCAATGATAAAAGCAAGAACAAGAATCCCACTGGAATTGCACAGACAGGGCAACAAAAGCCTCCTAGTGGCCAGGACGAGCCTCCAATACCAGCTCTAAAACCTGGAGTCGGTGTTCCAGGTAACGGGCCTACTAAAAGCTCTGGTGGAAAGCAGAAGAAGAACAAAAAGAAGAAAGAAAGGAAAGAAAAGGATGAATAAATACTATTGCAAGTAGCACAACATTTGTGCCGAGTCACAAAAAGGTTCAGGCGGAGACAAAAGTTTCTTCGACGGAATACAGACACCTACCTAGATGTTGTAATGTCCATCAAGCTATTTAGAAAGCAATCGACGAAAGCTGATAGTTGATAAGATTGCATGGGTTATTACATTCATTACTACGTTGGAATGAAATATTTTTTAAATATTTTGCTTATATAGTCGCTTGTAGTTTGCAGAAATCTTTGCAATATTTGATATGAAACAAGACAAAGTTTGAGCCTATGTTTTTTCTCTGACTGACTTTCTGCTCTTGAAAAAACACGCCACTTGAGTTCTTGTAGTAGGCAAAATTCATTTCCAATAATCTTATTTGTATAAACATTTTGAACTTCAAACTTGATTCTTTGTCTTTCTAGGTTTTAGACAGAGGAAATCCAAATTAGAGCTTAATTCTGTAATATAATTTTTTAAATAGTTTTCTAACGTTTATCTGATTGACCTTCGCAATTTAATAAGAAACTTGTTTAGAGTAGAGTTGATGTGGGTGTAAACGTATTTTATTATTCATGCTTTTCATCTTATGTCTGCAGTCTGACAAGTTAATTTTATTACCAATTCGGATATATTTACTCCCACGTCAACTGGGTCTTACAATTAATTGTGAGGTGAGGTTGATAAAGGTCGCGTCGAGAAAAGGTTTTTCCTTTATTTCAAGTTGAAAGTACCTTGGGCAAAAGATTCAATTTTATATCTTCCAAAATACTGCAGGAAATATTTCTTTTAGTAAATTTCCAAATTAGCTGCTGAAAAATTTCAGAGAGGGAGGTGGGCATATAATACAACACTATATTTAAGATGGCTGGGAAACTTGGGACTTTAAATGTAACGTAGAAATGGTTGAGCACCTAATTCAAGCAAATTCATTGAGAATTTTTAATCTCAAGGATATTATTTTAAGCAAAAATGGGGCAGGAAACAATAATAAACATGGTATAGCGCATGAAAGATTGATTAAATCTCTTCAATATGCAGCTTGGCTCGCTATCTTGCAAAGTTTTACTTGTTTACATTCCAGCTCAATAGCTTTTTTATCATAAACTGAAATGAATCATATTATAAATAAATGCTATCTAGTAATCTTTTAGCGAAAATGGGCTTTTCCATCATTTTCCTGTCTTCTAAAGGGTGTGGCATTATCTAACACCCCGTCCCCCATTCCTTGCCACTTAAATCTGTCCCTGCCTTATGTTATACCAGCAGCAATGAAAACAATCTTAAGACAGAATATTCGGTAAAATCTTTGTTAAAGTCCTGAAAAAAATTGTTTTTCATTTTCTTAGTTCCATGGAAAGGGTTTCGATATAATTCATGAAAGTCCCATATAGGTAAAGATAGAGTTTAGATAGGTAGGTAAAGATAGATAAAGATTTTCACAAAATGATAGAGTTACTTTTATTGTTCTGAACTAGCACGGAAAAAGGGGTATCCTTGAGAAAACCAAATTTTGATTTGCAAAGTAACATTTTTTGGATTTGCCTTGTCTCAAGTCTAAAAGACTTTCACCTTTTCGACATTTTTAAGAAGACAGCAAATGATATTTTCGAAACATGACAGCTTTAACAAATTTTAAAATAATTTTGCAGGTTAATCAAATTTAAAAATGAAAAGTTCTTGAGCTTATCATTACATCATTATATATTTTCTGTTGTCGGATAGGATACAGAAAGAAAATAAAGATTTTATTTTGCCACTTTCAGAAGAGTTGTTCAGAGGTTATATTATTGGTTTGTGGTTGCAATGATGTCATATCAACCCAGTGTAAAAATGACTGCTTTGGCAAACAGGGCACGACATGAAACGAGACAAATAATTATTTATTTTGGCTTTTTTCAACCAAAGCTAAAATACTAACTTTTGGACATCAGCAGCTTGCAAACTGTTTCAGCACATGTTTACATTTAGGACGTTTTTACTCTTGCATTACTTTGGGACCATTTGAGTAAAAAAGTTATATTTATTATAATAAGAAGATATGAGTACATGTGTATAATTAGGTTGTTGGAATTAGCAATCTATGATTTTTTTACGTAATTCTTGTGCAAGCATCGGTGTTTATTGCATGCATTGTGTGTTATTAAGTTTAAAAGGGTTTATTTCATATGTTGTGTGTTATTAAAACTGCAGGACCATCTTATGCAAAATTTTGCTGTTTCGGAATTTTGATTTAACTGTGAGGTATAAAATGGAAGTAGAATCGTTATTTTGGGCGGTAACCCGAATTGAAGAAACCTAATGAAAGTCTATTTTCTTGCTTGCTTAGCAAAAGCAATAACAATAAAAGGAGAAAAGGGTTCAGCAAATATTAGAAGAGAAGCTTGTTACATCAAGAGATTAATTATAGCTAATGTACAGAAGAAAATAGACTCAAACGATACAAGATATTTAGACAAAAGATATGTCACGTGAACCTTTAATTTCTAAAGAAGGAAACTTAAATGAGCTCTTCTGCAAAATCCCTTTGCTCTCTAAACTCATGACGTGCAATCAAGAATTTCTCTTTCTTATCCAAAAATAGTCCATTTTAAGCTAATCAAAGTCTTTTATTATAATAGGCGTAACAACTCTGCTACAGTCATACAATTTCTTGAATATGTGAAACGCCAAGTCTGTGTGGTCTCCAGCAGACTCATCTTACAGCACCATAATTGCGAACGCCTGCCTCTAAAGGTCAAACTATTAGTTTAGAAACTTCATCTGACATGAGCAAAATGACCACGTCCCTTGCAAATAGACTTATACGGCTTGTCCCACCAACTGAGCTAATTCAAAGTGAATTAATATTAGTTGAGTTTGACGAATACCGATCAATAGAGAAGATAAAGAAGATCACACGCATTAGAGAGTCGGTGAAGTTTGCAAATGTTACTATCAACTCCCACCAGCTTCAATTATATTTAGCATTTAAATTCATATTCTGTTAAAACCAGCAATCGCTCTTGTTAGTGTTTGGAAAGATAGTCATCATTTCTTCAGCGACTGAGCTGTACAATCGAGAGAACTTACCGAAGAGGCGTTATTTGCTAAATAGGTTCCGCCATTAATGATCCTTCTCTTGGTTATTAAGCGTGTGACAGCCAATCTTCCTTGCCTTATAGCAACTTCTTTCATAAAATCTCGGTTTAGCTAAGTGATATTCTAACTTAACGAAATACCCTCTTCCTACAAACTTTGCAAACTATGTAGAATCCACCAGGAAGAGGGAGCAGTTGTTTTTACTCGATGCCCAGAAACGTGCTTAGCATCCCTTTTCAAAATGGTGTACCAAAATCGTTGTAGCGACATATTTACCTCTGTCATTACATTTTGGATTTTTCTACCGCTTCCAAAAACCCCGAATTGATAATTGTTTGCTCATCTTTGCTTATATGGTTGTTGTTTTGGTGCATAAGGCACAAAATTTACATTCACATTTTTTCATTCATATTCATATTCACGTTTTTTCACATTCAATTTTTTTTCATTTTCACATTCAGGTTGGTGGAAAGGCAAAATATAAACGAGGGGCTGTACCAGCATTTCACAAAAAGATAGAAGCTCTGAAAAAGCTAGAGTGGCATTTTTCATGATCCGGTAATTTTCAGTTCCAAAGAAAGCAAACAAATTAGATTCCCAAACACAGAAAAAACATTTGATGTGAATGTGAATGAAAAAAGCGTGAATTTTAATGAAATAATTTTGCACCTAAAAACAACCATATGCTTAGCATCTGAATGCAGCAATTCACGCTGATCACTGGCCATGGTGAATTCTCCCATTGAATCTCTTGATAACGGTGACAGGAATTGCAGAAAACTGAATGTTTTTTATCCAAATAAGTCTTTGCGAAAGGAAAGTTTAGAGTGCGAACCCCGAGGACTTGAAAACTGGAATTTGAAGCAGGGTTTCCTAATTCAATGACCCCGAGACATTAATTTCATAAATCACACAAGATTAAAATGATTTCTTTAATAAGAATCTAATTCAAGGAAAAATACAAATGAATGGTTTTGGCATTAAACTCAATTTTAATTAAACAAATAGGTGTACGCCTTCAAAAATAAGGCACGAATCATAGATCTAGATAATGTTGTAGATCTAATGTCTAGCAAGCTACTGAGTTGTGACGTAACTGCTAGCTTTGTCAGTCAAACTGGTCAAATAGACCTTTCAAAAGGCCTTTAATAAATCTCGGAATATTTTCAAGCATATTATTGCTTTCTATTCCATCGTCTGTAAATGCTTCATTATCAAGACTTCTTTTTGCAAAATTTTCTTCCTCTTCATTATCGTCGTAATCATTTGCATCGCGTATAGCGTCGTTCATGTCACTCTTTCCATTTTCTGTCGTGTCATCATAATCATCAGGATTGTCAATCATCATCATTTCATCAGGAAGCAGATTTACTTTACTTCTGTCCTCGTCCATGTCCTCTTTTTTGTGTCGTTCCTCTTTGTTCTTTGCATGCAGTTTTTTGTTCTTATTTTGCTTCTTTGACTTCTTTGCCTTTTTCTTCGTACATCTTTGTTTTTTGTAGAAGAAGTATGAGCTGAAAGGAAGAATACCGTTTTAGTTATTGAAGAACATGTGAGCTCACAAAAGACCACAGAAATTAAGCAGTCTATTTCCTGTGACCTGCGACATGAGCATCTTTCTTTTTCCTAACTTACTTTAGCCCAATTTATTCAAAAGCTATGAAAATAATAGCAGGCTCGTATCGTATCGTATCGTATCGTATCGTATCGTATCGTATCGTATCGTATCGTATCGTATCGTATCGTATCGTATCGTATCGTATCGTATCGTATCGTATCGTATCGTATCGTATCGCACCGTTCACACCTCTTAGTTTGATTCAACGACAAGTCAATATAAAATTACCTCTGTCCCTTGCACTGCAGTCCTTTGAGGCAAGGACAGTTGGTCTTCTTTCCACCCTCTAAAAATCTGCTTGCAAAGAATGATGGAAATCCTGAAAATGTATGCTCTCCACAAACGTCACCATCTTTCAGATATGGCTTGCAAACCTCTTTTCCATTATCGTATGCACAACAGTGATTTGGCTTGCAATCTTTATCCTTATCGCATGGGTCACCTTCTTGGCCTAAAATAGGAAAATTCTACTAAAACCGCTAATAGCATATAGCATGTGTCTCGAAATAGAATCTGTAAACCTTCTCTCTCAATTATCAAACTAAGTTTTTCCCGTAGAAACAAATAGTTTTTGTAGACAGTTAACGATGTTTCACAGAAAGCAAGTATGGCTTTAGATATGTTTGTTGTGTACTCTCAAGTTGCTAAAACAAGGGGGAATAAATTAAATTTTTTAGAGATTTTGCATACCCATTTCCATTTATTAACACTCCCCTAATAATGTATTTCATGCATAATAAACATAATTTCATCCCAATTTAATCATAACTTCGGAATATTTAAGCATTTCAATCTATTATGACCCCCCATTTTAGGACTTTTTAGGAAAATGCCAACTCCACCTTCTTATTAAACCTCCACTACAATTGGGAACTTGAAAGTAGAACAGCAGCTGTAATATTGTTGTAAGTTGGTTTTGGTAATTTGCTTAACGCATGTTTGCCAAAGAAACATTATTTCTAATCAGGGGTGTAGTGCTTTGAAAAAAGAGAAGTGTTCCCAGATTATATCTTGAATTAAGCAAAAGGTATAAATGAGCTCCCTGAACTACCTTTAGCAGTCTTCCCCTATTAAAGATTAATATTATCACTTTGGCGTAACTTTGGCGTAACTTTGGCGTAATACGAGTAGACTTGCCTAAAGTCTACTTTTATCAATCCATGAGGTGTTCTTACTTCTGTGAGAGCAAATTTAAACTGCGAAGAAGATTACATTTCAAGAGGGTTTGGACACGTTTTGACCAAACAGAATTCGAATGCATACAGAATGAATAATGACTTCCGAGACAAGAGACACTTTGTAGCAAGCATTTAATTGTATTGACGAAAATCCTAAAACTTTCTTAAATTTGCAAACTGAAATTGCTTTGTAATATAATATTGATTTTCTACCTGTTATTTCTTCACATTTGCCATTTCTGCACATTGATCCCTCACAGCATTGTCTGTGCTTGGTGCATGTTTGGTTGAGTTTCAAACAGTTTTTGCATGCATAAGACAGTTCATCACAAAATTGTCCTTCCTTGCAGTCATCTCCATTGATGCAATCAATCTATCATAGATTCAAATTTTATGTTGAAAATTATACGGTGTTATGATTAAATGGGCCTCTGATAAAATCTGAAAATCGATTAATGGCTTATGGGAACAGAATTGTCAATAATTCTTTGCCATAATCAACATTGAATTACCCAAGCACGTGTCCTTTTATGCGATATTATTGCATCAACAAAATGGGTCCCAACATTCAACCTTGCTTGACTCAGTTAATGCATTTAAACGTCAGATAGATACATAAGTCAACCGATGAAATGTATGGAGACTTTTTCATCTTTTTTATATTAAATGTTCAATTAATGACATTTCTCTCTTTCCAGTTTCGAAAACTTTGTTATAAAAGAAGTTCATAGTAAATAATTCATCGTTCAGGATCGTTCAGATTTATAATTGTTTATTCTAATTATCAGACTCGTGGACTACTGCTTTGAAGGAAGTGTTGAAAATGGCAGTCTTCAGGTATATCGTAACTATTTCGCATCTCAACAATTCCTTGAGGAGATAGTGATAACAACAATGCTTGCTATTGATAACTCAATTTGTTGACCATGGCCTGCTTACAAAGCAATTGAACTGTATAGGCCATTTCATTCACTGTTTGAAAATGAGGCAAATCGTGTTCCTAATGCAAAAAAGCCAGGGGGTTTTGTCCAGGGCGTCAAAGTAATCAAAAAGAGAACGATTCCTCCATTTTCCTATCAAGAAAAGACTTTGCTTGGGTACAAAATCTTAAAATGCATTGAGCTACACCCCTGCTTTGTATTTACATCTGATTCTCTGAAGTCAACAAACCTACATAATTGATATGCTGGCTGCTACTGCTGTTGCTATTGCGGTCAGATAAATAGGATATGATTGAATTAAGAATGGATTTACTTCAGTCAGTCTGCCAAGAGATCAAAGTACAACTCACTTTGGTTACTTTTCCTTCGCCTTTCATTTCGCCAGACCCTTCTCTCACTTCGCCAGACCCGTTGTCCTCTACTTCCAAGACAGTGCCATTTGCCAGTCTATTGAAATGCCGAGTTGTTCTTATTTTTGAGAATTTCCCAGTTTTTGGGTTCTTCACCCATCTTACCGATTCCTTTATTATTGACTCAGTGCCATCCTCGAGTCTACTAGTTGATTGAGATACGAAGACCGTGTCGTCAACATCCGATTTTGTGGAGACTTTTCCTCGCTTATCGCTTTCGTTTTCCGCCATGTCGTCGAAGAAATCGTCATTTTCGAAATCAAAAGACGCAACTGTAGAAACCAATGCGAAGAGCAGTATAACTTCTATACGCGCCATTTTGGATTTTTGTTTTGAAATCGTTTTACCAGTTGATCGAAACTTATTCACTGGAGGTCACATTGCCACCAGTCCACTTCTACAACGGTCATGATCAAAAGTATATAAGAAAATTCTAGAGCATGCCGTTGCCAAAACCTGCTGTTTTTTACACTTTTGTAATGAATCGATTATTTTCAAAGAAACTGGTAAAATTGTTTGATGCAGCACCTGTATCAAAACGTGTTTGAAGATCGGCGAGGAAAAACAGCGAATCTCTTTCAAAATGGACACGTGCCAGGACAATTCGCCGTGGTCTTGAGAAATACCATGTTGTCAGTTACTTCTAATGCTAGGTAACAAGCAGCAATGGTTATCAATTTAGACCCCTTTTTCCATCTTAGCATGCCTTTTGAATGTTAAAAAAATCTGGAGCTCATTGTGAATTGCAGTTGACGCTTCTACCGAAAAACTTTACGGGAAATGGACACAAGACACAATTTTACCTAAAGAGGGCCTGGATTGTTCGATTTAATGCCAACAAGGAATCTTCAAACCATTAGTTTGATTACCTTCATTCATACCTTTGCTTGATCCTTATTGATTTTATGACATAGTCTCTGAAATACCTAAAGCGTTTCTTCCACCGAGCGGATTTTACCTGAAATTTCCTATTGAGATACTATTGGTGGGTGGTGTGACACCTACCCACACCCCCCGGTCGCGACGCACCCGTTGCAGTTATCTGTATATCTGCTTAATATTTCGTAAAGCAAGATTTTGATTTGAGCAAGGTCCTTTTAGCAAAGAGATCATTGATGATAATAAAAATAACTTGTTTTTTTGACAAAGAAACAAGACATGCTGACGAAAATAATGATTTTTGAAATCAAATTAAACCGCAAGGCTTTATCAAATCAAAGCTAGGCCCTCGATAGTCACACACATATAAAATAAACGCAGGCACAAGGCTGACTTGACACAAGCAAGACAAGACAAGCAACACAATTTGTTCTTTTTACGCACGTGGCTGTGCATGTGTTGCTTTTATCAGTTGGGAGAATAAATGTGCAACCCAAATTAAAAACATTTAGAAACTTTAAAGCAAAGAATTATGTGTAGCCAAAAAAGTTAACTGCGCAGAAAATTTCTGCGGGAGTTTGTTCTGTCGTTTTATACTCTAAAGAGTGTCAGACTTGAAAAAAAGTGAAAAAAAGCTTTAGTATGTCTCAAAATGTTATTCTTTCAAAGCCATTCATAACAAATTAATTCTATGAGCAACCCAGCATTTCAAAATCATAGCAAACTGCATAGGAAATCAGTAATTGAACTTAAGCTCTTCCCAAGTCTTAATTTAGTAGAAAGAACTTTGCGAAAGAATTAAGGTTAAAAATTCACAAGAAATCAGTCTCATATACTGAAATCAGTCCTAAAAAATGACAATTTTGACAGAAAATAGAAACTCAGAAGTTTTTCAGGCTGATTGGAACCAGAGACTCTATACCTAATGGCAAAGATTCTTACAAAAACTTCAAGCAAAGAATGTAGCGTTAGATTTCATCTGTTTCTTTGGTTCAGTAACAAAGAAGTAAAAACTAGAATATTTGTTTTTCGCAATCCAATTCGAAATATTTCATGCGCATATATCCTACAAAGCAGCATATAAGGTTTTATCTGAATGAATATATCTAGGGTCTGTCTTTTAGGGTCATAGAGATTCTGGTGTGATAGAGGCTCTAGTGGGATAGAGGCTCGAGAGTCGTAGGGACATACGGTCTGGTTTTTCTAGCATGGCATGCCCGAGTCACATTTTTCTTGAACATTCTTACCTTTACAAACACGGCGTCCCTGTTTACTCTTAAAAGCCAAATTTTTGCAATAAATGTTGCTTTAAATATGGTTAAGAAAATTTTATCAATAGTTGCAAATTTTACACTCTTTTCCATAATCAAAAACACATTATACATTAAAGTTAGTTTTTCGCCGATAGAATTCCATTTAAAGCCGATGCAATCTAAAGACATGGCCTGAATTTTGAGAAAGTGGTAATTCTGTAAGATTATCAAATATAAATCAAACTCAAGAGGGGTGACCGGGTCCCACTATCCGACAAAGTGGGAGAATCATCAATTATTTGCCGACATGTTTGAAAATTGGTTGATGAAGCACCCGAGATGGCAACAAACGCCTCGTTTTTGAAAGATGTTTTTCTAGAGGGGTGTCACACCCCACAAGAACCCCCATAGCCCATAGCGAAGGATTCATTTATCATGCACGACAAAATTGATTACACCATATAACGTAAACTCTCGCATAAGCCCTTGCTAAATAAGCTCTTTGTCCTGTAATAATCCATCCCCCTTCAATAAGCCCCCCCTCCCAATTTTTGTGTGAAATACGCCCCCGGGGACTTATCTGAAAACTTGTGACCAATTGTTTGTATTTAGATACCAGAAGGTAGCCATTATTTTAAGTAATGTTTGCTTTCTTTGTCTGGATAATCGCATAATGGAGATAATGAATCGCCATACATATTGATGTTAGAATGAAAGTGCTGGATCTCACGTCTTGCTAAATGTCACAGTTTTCTTTCTTTCCATCGAAAGCAAATTCTGATTGGCGGCCCTTTCAGACTTAGCAAGGGCAAAGTCCATTATGACAAACAAACAATAAAAAATTCAATATTTGATTGTCAATTGACCCTAGGTTTGATAGTCCAACGGACTGCTAGAGGACTATTCAAAGGTTTAGCTCCAAACATAGTGTTCAACCTTTTCACCCGCCGAAATAGGCTATTAGTTTTCAAGAACAAGGGCCTCAATGAGTCCTTTTATACACGTATGTAAGTATACAATTATTAGTATAAGATATGTGCACAATACCTTTTTTATATGTTGAACTTGCAAAACCAGATAGATGCAAACATTGCTAAATATCCAGACGAGTTCAGTTCCTCACAAGTTTCTTTCATGCATGCACTTTTCATCAACGTAAAGAAAGAACCTCTTCTCTCCATCTTGCATCTGACCCCAGTGAAAATGCGGCTACAAAGATACATCCTCTTGGTAATTGGTATTACTCAAATGATTTCTCAAGGCATGCATAGCATGATGTATTCCCTCTTGTCCCTGTCTAGTATCCCAAGTGGTCCAGACAACCAATCAATTCCATTTAGAGAATGCTAGGTGATATGCACTCTGCAATTTCAATAGCTATTCACTCTACAACGCTGGGGCATTGCAAAAGATTCCTGCGAAAGATTTTACATTGTTTATTGTCCTAAAAGGGACCAGATTATAGTCTTTCACTGTTTCAAGCGATTTTTAGTCAAAGCATTGTATGGTTACAGCCTTTAGGGTATTACAAACTCGCAGTTATGTGGTTTTGATGTTGAATCGTGGATGTGAAAATGGTTCTGGAAAGCTAAGGCTACCTGGGACAGGAGATTCCTAAACTATTATCTTTTAGAAACAATATTTTATATCAAACTTGCTCTTTTTGAGTACAGCCTTTGTTAGTCAAAAAAACACCATTAAAACGAGTGATTCTGTTATCGGTCAACATCTTTTAGACAACGAAAATTGTGCCAAAAACTACAATGAAGTGTCCAGATAATGGGCAGAGTCGGATTTCAATCTAAAAGATTTGGAATCGGTCAACTAGAAAACGAAAAAGCCGATATGGTGTAGACAGTATAAGTTCGCTTTCACCTTTGGTATCCACTGAAAATTTATTCTTTAGACACACGATGCTGATGGTTAAAAACATCTGTGATTTGCTTGCGCTTTCATGAAGTCTATTCAAATCCGCAACTAAGGACATTTATGACGCTTCATACTCTGCGGAGTGTCGGACAAAAAGTCTAAGTATATTTAAAACGTGTTTTTTCCGATGCCATTAACTATATAAAGAATTATGTCAAAAGAACAAGATATTTTTGGTTAATGGAAGGAGTTGTCACGCCTTTATGTCCATTTGATAAAAAACTTGTAGCAAGCATCAGGTATGTATGAAATTAAAGTTACTTTAATCAAAGACCAAATGTGCTTTCTGTAACTTCAATTTCTAGTTTTCACACTGCCATGAAATTTTTTAGCTTTATATTGAAATTGGTTTTTCAAATTTGCCTCTTGCTTGTAAGTAATGATGTACATATCGCTTACGTTAAAAAAAGTATTGGGAAAAATCCGATCAAAGGACTATGGCGTTGCACTATTGGGGTTTACAACGAAACCTTTTTTAGATGCGAGAAGCCTTTTTTCAAATAAGTTAGGCCTAGGTATCCCAAAAATATGGTGAAAAGGTTGAAAAAACAACTTTTGGTTCATAACTATAAATGCATTGGATTCCTACATTTTTCCTATAAATAATAGCAAAATCTGCAAAAGAGTTGCATGGCCTACAATGTAGTTGAGAACAATCTGATTGAATTCCACAAGATTTAATTCAACGATATTCTCTTCATTCTTCATTCTTCATTCTAAGCAGTGTTTATCCTTCCTCACTACAGAGCAGACCACTACAAAATTTTCTTTGTTACAGCAGCCCTTAAAATTGGAATGATTTCCCCCTTTGCAAAGAGATATCAGTGATTGCATTGCTCAAAATCCGCTAAAGATGACATAACTATTGTCCACAATCATTTAAAAGCAATGCTTCTCTTATTCAATCGACTGAAAATTTGTAAAGTATCAAAACATTAAAGTATTGAAAAAATAGGCGTGAACAGATTAAGTAACCACTAAATTTTATGACTAAAAAATTGTGTGATACCCATTCTTCGAGTTTTGCTAAGAATTTAACGAATATATATATCTTAGCTTTGATTTGTTATAAAACTCTTAAGTTAGGAAAAGATTCTTCAGCATTTTTTGTTTCTAATCTCAATATGTTTCTGATTTCTTTACGAAAATTTAATGCATGTTTCTACTCTTGGCCTAAAGAAAGAGTGTCTTACACCATGGCACAAAGAAATTAATAAAAGCTAAGAGAAGAAGACTGGTTCTAGTAAGTAATCCAGATATTGGCAGTAACCATTTCATAGATATTGAAAAATGCGTACAGAGTGTAACATACTAAGGATCACACACTTCTATGACAAACTAAAACGTGCTTACTAGATATCGGTTTCTACAAGTTGAAAACTATTTTATTAATTTAAACAAAGTTACAGCCACTACCTAAATACCTAATACACATGAAGTTTGCATTTTTCAAATGCTGTTTAATATCTTTATAGACAAATTACTTTGTTTTAGAACATCACAACAACGACAGACTGATGTTTCAAACTTTGGTAAACAAGAGCTTGGCTTAATAATCACATCATTTGAAAAATGCAAACTACTTAAAGAAGCTAGAAGAAGGAAAATGCTGATCTTTGCAACCTGTTGACGCCTTAAATGATCAGTAAATACTGAGACAGGTCTTCGGTTTCTTCCTAAAGCTGGACTTCGACAAAAGTAATAGAATGAACGAAAACATGTCAAGTTGGCTAAAAATCAAAGGAATTTCTTTATTGGCATGGGAAATATCTCTAAAAAAATTAAATGATAGATATTGGTGAAAAATCAAATGAGGGGCCACCCTTAGGCCTTTAGAAAGAATGAGACACCCATTGAGTGAAATAGGACCTTGTTTTGCCTTTTGTACTCTAACTAACTGATATTCGTATATACATCATGGTAAACATAATTATCCATTGTCAAGACCCAAACCAACAAAAAAACGACTAAACTACAACAGCGATCGCTGTCCGAGCAAACTAATGATTATACAACAAAAAGATAAATTTAAGGCAAAATTAGGTCAATAGAGGCCAAGACAACAGGTCCAAAAGTCATTAAGGTCAATCATGAGGTCAAAAAGGTCAGCATGTGCCCTCTACTGTTAAAACCACTCTGCTCGATCAATCTATCGAAGCAGTTACCCTCTGCCTTCAAATATTGAAGACACGCATGCGTATTACACACTGCTAGATATTTAATATAAATAACGGAATTGTTAGATATAAGTTTATATATGCATTATCTTAAATTATTCCATATCTTAATGTATTTCCTCGAACGTTGACTTGAATTGAAGGGAATTCGCATGAGGTGCAATAGAATTCAAATGGCTTCTACGATATACAACGACAGCACTCTTACATTTTAGTGCAATTCAGAAAGTTTACCTTTTTGGTACCTAAGAGTTATCTAAACCGAACAAAGCACTAGCCAACTACGGAAATTTAGGGTTTTATTTTGGTAGGAAATTGAAGAAAATGGAGTTTTGAAAAGCTGGTAGAGTGTGAGCGCTGCGTTCCAAAAAGAATGCTATTATTACTAATCTAAACGTCCTTCCCTTCAAGTAAGTCGTTACCTACGTCATATTTAATACTTTAAGACTCTACAACAAAATTTACAAACACAGAGAGCACGGCAATAGAATCTATTGAATAAATAAGCCTGCAGTCCATTTTCTATCGATTGAAGCGAGAACATAAGGATTTTCTCCCCTCTGCTCTGGAGAAACAATTCTTGAAAAACCATAACGCAAGTTGAATGTTCTTTGCCAAGGGAAACTCACGTAAATTCAGCTATCAGCATCATGTGACAACTCTTCAGTATTAACACCCATAAATAGTGGTGCTGAAGTCCCGTGAAGCAGTGGTGGTGCTATGGTAAAGACTAACAACGTAAGCAAAGCAGAAAGAGCGTCCTCTACCTGCTTGTAAAATCGTTGATTGATTCTAATAGGCCAATGACGCGCAAGGCCAGGTTCCAAAAAGCTTGCGAGAAAGGGCGTTGTCGAGCCTGAGTTCATTTTTTTGAGTTTTGGAATCGTTTGTATATTCACCCAAACAACCAGCCTTTGTTAACGCCCATAGAGGATATTAGCTCCTCTATGGGGTATAATACGGCTAGCAAAGGGGTATAATACTGCCCAACCTGGTCCCTTATAATGATCAGATTGTTGGTAACACGGTATGGAGGCGATCAACTCCAAGAGACTTCAGCACCTGGCCAATGGATGTTACCCGGTTGATGCAGAAACAAATTGCCGGTCATCAGTTTAATATTACAAGAAACAATGTCTTTGAGTTCCCTAGAAAATCTTATAACACCCATAGTCTACATCCTGCATTCAGTACGGGGAACACGGGTATTCCTTTACTTCTTCGTAAGTGCACGCTTCGACGCAGCACTCTTCATTTGCATTGTCCTGGATACTACGCCAACTTCGTCGAACCCGCCGTAGAAACTGCTTTGCTAACTTCTCTTTAAGAACTGGCAAACTTTCTTTCTCTTTTGGAATATCTGGTAAAAGAATAAATTAGTATGTTAAGATTGCAATGAAGCAATTGTTTAATCACTACGACAATTAAAATATTTTCACTTCACGTATTTGAATGTTACGTAGGTGTTTTACTTCACTGGCAACAATTACACTTCCTATCTCACAAGATCCATGCCTACCCGCAGTTAACAAGGGCTTGTCCATCGAATATATGTTACTTGAATGGGAGGCACTAAGCAATGTTTGCTCCATACCACCCCCAAGCTGTTCTAATTGAAGCTTCTACATAAGCAATGCGTCGGAATTATCAACTGAATGTTCTTCTCTCCTTAATTACTTTTCTAACTATCCTGCCAAAGAGCGGTATATGCAAACTAACAACATTTTTTGAGACAATTATAGCCACCCAGATTGTTAAGACTTGAAGCAACGGTATGTTCTAAAGACGGCTTCATTACATCGGCGTTTTTGCTGAGCACATTTATCACTTTATACTTCAAAACATTCTCGTATGAATGAACCAATGTTTGGTTTTAACCTCACTGGGTTGCTATTTCACACTCAAAAGATTCGGAGAAAAATTTCCATCGTCTGTTTTGATAAGGAGCAGCCCGGCATGGCATGCTGACTTGATGAATAGGGGTTTCAAAGTGATTAAAACGATCGCAGAAATGATTCTCTTTTTACAGAACTGCATGCATTTTAAATAGACGACACTGCTGAGACATCCTAAGGCGGAAAGAGGCCGTGGTTTAGCACTGAGAAACGAGAAGAGGAGCTTTGGTGCAAAGTAATCTAAGACATTTGTTTCAATGGGGTGCTTGCTGCGACTAATAATGGGAGATAAAATGCACCTATCATGGAACGAAGTCTGAAATAGTCGGTGCTCTTCCAGCGATAAAAATTAGTTTCAGCGTGGTGGACAAGTCTGATCTAATTGTTTGTATTAAATAATCATTAACTTACATACTGAGAAGCATTATACTTAATAATCTTAAAATTAGTATGCCATTGGTATAATATTCATTGGTAATTAAATTTGAAGCTGTTCACACACAGTCTAAAAGCTTGTAGCACACACCAAGAGAGCAGTCCCTTAGATAAGCCCATGCAACAGATTTTGCATCGATGCTAGCTGGTATCAATGCAGTCAGATTGCAGCATCGATGCAGGATTTTTAAGGCATAGAATATGGGTTAACTCAGCTACAAATAGGGCTTATTAGTTACAAGAATATTAAAAGCTCCTTGGATTTACAAAGGGGCACTTTTCGATTCGAAAACTCGCTTGTGCATGAATCAATTCAATACGCAAGTTTGCTTTTGGCAAGCATTGAAAAAACATCCAGTTTCGAGGAGGTAGAAACATTTGATAAAAATAAAACATTGAAGCCTTGAAGGACACTTACCCTTTTTAATTCTTTTTGGTAAAGCTAAAATCGATCTTTTGCCTCGCATCCCGCCACCACAAAGCAATTTGTAAGTTACGAAAAATTCTTGACCACAAAGCTTCATTGCGTTGTTTCCTTTAACTTCCGAAGTTGTTAAGGTGGATAGCCCCAAGAGGATTGTCAGTGTTATCAACATTGTACAGCATTGAAGTAATGAAATATTCATCTAAAATTAAAGAATAAGAATGTTAAAAGAAAAGGTAGAAGGAAAGTTAACATATCAAAATGCTTGTCAACTCTGACTGGACAAGATACGTCTTGAAACATGCATTAACGTGTATAAAATAATATTTTATTTAAAGATACAATTGTTTGAATAGTAAAATCATTTGGTGAGATATTGGCTACTCAGTCAAAATGATATCAAATACTTCATCAAAATAAAGAAAAAATACACGACCCATCCTTGGTGATTACCCTAGCCTTCCTTCTGCCCCCTCTCAATGAAAAATTTACGCGTCAGATAATGAACAGCGAAAATATATAAAATATTAAATTACCAGTTATGTACTTTCACTGATTAAATTGTTCATAAAAGTTTATTGAATAAAACCCTTCTCTGCAAAAGGCAAGTTAAGGTGAGCCAGGCTTTTAAACATAAAAAAAGAATCACTTTAAATAAATCATAAAACAAAATGGTATTTCGAAATAATAAAAATGTTTGGAAATTATAAGAAATATTAATAAAAGAGAATAAAAATCAAAAGACAGAACGGTTTCATAACATAACAATGAACCTTGGAATTTTGACGTTTCAAAGATCACACCTTCGAACATTCAAGGCCAATCTTCGACAATCTTTGAAAAGTTAGCTGACCCTCTAACTAAATATGAGCGGTGAATAATAAAACCAACAATGGCATGAGAATGATGTACTGGATTAAATAAAAGAAGGTGATATTGAAAGCACAACAAAGGTATGTCGACAAAAATGCAACAAAATCACCCACCTTGCTTATCAATTATAAACCCAAGCTACAACCGTCCGACAGAGACGAAAATCGTGAATGTCACCGAAATGTTACTGACGCCAAAAGTTATACATTTCGCAACGGTCTTACATCAAAGAATGAGCTTTCAAAGAAAGAGGATGATTTATATCCTTTGCAAATAGTCAATTGAGCGATTTTCGGGTGGGCTTATTTACGGAAATGTAAAGTACCGTATCCTAAGCGATTTCACTTCGATCTTATGAATATCTATTACTGGTCCAAACTATAATAGGAAATCGTGACGCAATGAATAATAATCTTTTTCTAATACACTATTTTTAGGAAACAGCGCAGCTCAGTCTACTTTAAATTACATAGTGAAGAAGATTGTACCCTTTTGAATTCGAAGAGGCTTTCAACAGAATAAGTTGAGGTGCGACCTATATACCCGTGTATCAAGCACAGCTTTGGGTGAGGTTAGTCACAAATGAGCTGAATATGAGGCTGTCATGTACCAACAAAGGTTGATGTTTTTCACTGATGTTTTTCAAGGCTCTATCGTTGTATAGTAACAGTGTATGACTGGGGGCGTCATTTTAAATCCACCTAATGGTATATTGTCATGAAAAATTTCCGTGGTCGTTTATAAAAGCGGTCTATTCATAAACATGGCGGGACACTGCGCAAGAAGGCCTCTAAAGGCTAGTTTTTTCATCCAGGGTCCTAGGTGGTAGCGTAGGAAAACTAAATGCGTCGAAGTATATTTGCTTAAAGAATGGTTTTGTGAAGAGTTCCTGGTCTTTTTACTGCATGCAATGGGTGGTCACGAGAAGGCGGAAGGCGGGAATAATAGGGCGCACTAGTCTTGGCTTTCGTTGGGATGGCAACCATTGAGAAAAGTAAGAGCATCGATGAATGAAAGTAAGAGCATTGAGACTTTTGTACAGTTTCTCTAACCACATATGACGTAAAACTGATCACGCACGGATCACATGCTACGATGGGTGAATCACGTAGAAAGAGTTAATGGAGGAAGCTTAAAGGGCATATTATATTTTGTCCTAGTTGTATGCTTATCAAGGCTTTATAACTATCATGGTTTGCGTACAAAGGCCTTGAGGCATCAGTTGCGAAATCTTAATAGCATCAAATCATCTTATTTAAAAGAAATGTGCTTGGACTGCAGGTTTTATCAAGCCAACCATCAGTATACCGTCTCTTCAAACCACTGGAGAGATTTCGCAGGTCCAACTGAAGGTAAAAAGTTTTCGATGCAGTGGCATCCACAGAGCAAATCTGAGGCTTATAATAAGCACGAGCAACATTAAACGGTCATGGAATGCTTCTAAAAGCTAAAAGCACGGTAATCCAACAGTGGGTGTGGTCCCCATCTGCCTTTAACCTCAGGTTTGAGCTGCTCATCCGTCTGCTAAATCGCATCAGAGAGAAAGCAGGCCAAGCTGCGAAATATTTCTGGAAGATCATCGTTTTGAATATCCCCATTTAGCAAGAATAATGTTGCATCTGTCAACGGTTTCAAATTCTCATTAATGTGGATTAACCGAGAGATGCTGGTGGTGAGGTATTTTTTATGGAAAATATGCCTGTAACTGCTGGTGATTAACAAAAAAGAACAAATAAAAAAAGAAGGAAATCAAAAGGGAACACAGAAAAATGCTATAGGAGAGCAATGGAAGAATGGAATAAAAGAGTCTCAAATTAGAATGAGAACGCGGTCTACAGAACATGTATCCAAATACACTGTATCTAGACAGATAGCTAAAAGCAAGAAAAGCAAGTAGAATTCAATTCTTTTCATGTGCATTTAAACGGAAAGAAATGGTCTACATTTAGCAAAGAGATCTGTCTACATATTCCATGCTTTTAACTAAGAAATTGTTTGGAACAACAACAACAACCTTCTTGGAATATCAAAAATAATCAACTGTGTAGATCGCCATAGAAACCATATAGGCTGCTGTAATAGGCCTAAATAATATAGTTGCAGCTTTCAGGCTTATCTTAACTATCTTTGTATGGAAGAATATTCCCCATTCAAGAATCAATTTCTAAAATAGTAGATGAATTTACGTTTTTATTCAAAAGATTATTTCAGTTCAGATGTCAATTAACGTTGATGATCCCTAGCCTTCTGTTTGGTCTAAGTGCGACAAAAACAAGCTGACAATAAGGACATCCCTGACCTTAAGAAAATCGATCTAAGAAAAAGAAGTGTTTTCCTATTTACTCTGTTAAACATTTGTTAACTCGATAAAAGTTAATAGACTTTGAAAAGATTTATCGAATTCAGATTTAAATATTCTCAATTCCTGAGTTATAATTCTAACCAAAATGAAGTCAAGTGTGGTTTTTAATCTTTTTAGACGAATTATAAGCAAACGGATTTAGGCCGAGAACCATTGAGATTAACGTTGTAGCCCTGTGTTGCATGGTATGCTGTGCAAAATATAGAGGCTCATTTCTAACAAGATATTTGCATATTAGCCGGTCGGGAATTAATGAATGGTAGGGCAACTGCAAAAACAAGTTAATTGGCTGCTTATGGCAACGTCGCGTGGAACAGCTGACCCAATTCAGCATTTTCAGAAGATAGTGATATGTACAACATGCTTCTTAAAACAAATAATGCAAAATGCTTTTAAGGAGATGAATACTTCCTTGAATCGCAAGCTAATTACAAATGTTTTTATACCAAATTGCCTGGTGGTCAGCAAATACCAGGCCATATTGCCATACACCCTGTAAACTTTGGAGATCGTTACGATAGGAACTCGTTACGTTTGATGTATATTTGTGAACTGAAGTGGAATCTTTTATAAATAAGAATAATAAAATGAAAAACGAAGTATGTTCAAAACAGTATCTTCAAACTAAGGTAATGGAAATTAATCTCTTTGCCCCATCTCAAGATGGTTTGTACATTACACAAGCTATTCAACGTTTTGTCACAATCAGCCTGGGCACAGAGGTAGCAGAGCTTCTCGTTGCACCACTAGGGACAATATCCTGGCACCAGCTTGAGTTTCACCAAGCTACCCATGTTTCGATATCGTAAAATTTTAAAATTGCATGAACCAAGCTCATTATGCATCATCGGATGTTTACAGCATGCAAAGCAGCGGTGATGGCGGGAGACATTCGCCGAATTCGGCGAAGTGGCTGATTTCTTTGTAAGGAAAGTACACACAACTCTCCATCATCACATCTACAGAAAAAAGCTCCAGTCTAGAAATAAATGGCATCGTGCCCCACATTACTGTCAACTTTTTAAGATCATGGACGATGAATGATGCTGATTTTGGAATCGTTTGAATTAATAACAATTCAATCGTTTGACCATTAATTTTATCTATCAAATTTCTATAATCAAGTTTGTAAGGTCGCACTTGGAATTCGATAAGATGAGGCCGAGAATGGTATCGTTTGCCAACATTTCTATAGATCAAAATCGAAGCTAGCAGACTTCGACTTCGGTTTGTCTTAGAGGCTAGCAGCTGTTGGTGGGTTGACGAGCGCTGATGTTACTGTGAAGTTATTATAAGATGAGCCATAGAATATATCCCTTATTAAAAGCAAAAGAACAGCCCAAACATGAAGAAGAAACAGCTCCAGATCACAACTTTGTTGCCCTACGGAGTCCAAATGTATTGAGACCCACCCGACCTGATTCGTTCTAGAAACACCCGGAGCAGTCACTGTGTGGACAAATAGTTCGAAGTGCGTTGTCTTCGTATGAAAATATTTTCTCACAAGGATCGGGAAATCATGCTTTAAGTATTCTTGTCGCTAGAAAGGCGTAATAAATCAAAACAATAAAACACACAGGATGAAATGTTTGGCAAGCCATGCAACATGTTTCTCGTCATTGCTTCATAGACATACAGGGATTAAGCTTCGCACCGAAGATGTTATACTTTGGTAAAAGGGAGATGTTTGATAATAAACAGGTCATATTTTTATCTTCTTAAACAATTTATTTTTGAGGACCAAGCAATGACCTTGAAAACAAGAATGATTTTGACGTTGTCATTGGAGTCACTTTGAAAAAAATTTGTATCAACAAATATTAGTATATTTTACCGGAGCGTTGAGTAGAAACTAAGCGTTTCTGAGGAATAAAAAATGCAGCTATTTTTATCAAGCTAAATCAAGAATGTCTCTTGCTGGCTACTAAATTTAGTGGAATATTATTAGAGTTGTAAATGAAGAAACGATAAAAGCTATGGAGGGGCGTTCAAGTTGTGGGAGAAATTCAAGGATGAAAATTTAAAGAATCTCTTTATACGGGATTATTCCACAAGCAGTAATGGAATAGGTGATGGAGCAACAAACGGTTGAGACTAGATCGAATGCAAACATATTTTTTCCCTGAACATAGCTACTTCTTGACCATACAGTTCTCGCAATTAGAACACATAATAGGTCGAGTGTTCTATTAGCATAGCAAATTATGATAAAGCTTAGCATACTACAACAAAGCACAGCATACGATAGATACAGCTCAATTGCAAGCCTTGCTATATGGGTTAAAAGACAAACTAGTTCTGCTAGATCATTTGTAAGCACATTTTCGACTGATATATCGCTCTTAATTGACAACTAGAGATCTTACAAGAAAACAAGATAATATTTCATAAGCTTTCAAGCAAGGTGTGTCTTTATGAATCTTGTTTTTACGTTGCCTACCTAAACGTGGAGCTAATTTACAATGAAAATCCTGGATTAACCTTGTGCAATACTGCTGATCATTACTTTGATAAAAACTGATCGAAAAAAAGAAAATAAAACAAAGAATAGAAAGCTATATGATATGAGAACAACAATAACTGTTCCGTTTATAGTTAGCAATAATGCACGAAAATTTTAACTTGCAAAATCATGCACTTTGGGTTTCAGCGAAGCGAAATGCTGCTGTGTTGAAAACTTGGAATAGAAGTAATATAGACACTGACAAGCCATCAGGCAATAGTTGCAAGTTTCATAGGATGCTTGTACAGTGCCCACGTCCTCCCGCGTCTTCACGCGAGTCTGTAAAACCTCATTCATTTGCAGGTGCCTTGCCTTTTTTTCATATGAAATCAAAGCGTGCAGGCGTATCTCTCCATCCCTCGATCAAAATCCTTTTAACGAATTAATGCTTCAAATCAATAACCACTATAGAACGGCCACCGAAGCGCTCCGTGTACGGTCAATTTCGATGCCTTTTTCACTGCTTTAAAAATGCGTTCTAAAGCATAATAATGGGCTGATGAGGAATTTTCCGGAGTGATTCATTTTGGTCTGGGAACGTAAATTGACAAAACCAATGTCCATAAATACCGTCAATCAGATTGCTATAAAAACATCCGGAAATCGGAGATAAAAGCAACTGTTTTGTGATTTGCTAGATTTAGAATCACGAAAAAGAGATATTGAAAAAACATAGATTAAAACTCAAGACCATCAAATAAACTTATAGAGTTCTGTAGTCCCCCAGGCCAATCAGAGACTCATGTTGGTCTCGAACATTATAGATCTACAGCCATGGCGAATTTTTACCCAAATAATCTCGATGTTTTTGCCGGTATTCCTAAACTACGAACATCATATTCTGCGTCAATAAACATACGACTTACAATTTTGATAATCCCCATTGAAAGAATGGGAAACTCGAGCGATAATAGAAAACTTAGCACCGATCATTACAGAGTGGCCGCAAATTCGAGTGCACCTTTGCATGCCTTGAAACAGTGAACAATCTCGAAAATCATATGCTCTTAATCGAAAACATCACTGATTGATGAATTTTATGAGTTTTCTTTAGAATGCAGAAAAAGCCGAGACTTGGATAAAAAACTCACTAAACATCAAGTTTTAAACAGCAGGGAAAGATATGAGAAATAAATCAGAAAGGTATTAAACTAAAAAACCAGCTTTGAAAAACTTTTCAAAGTCTCCAGAATTGAAGATGATTAGAATTTAATCCTTTCGTATCGATCGTTCAAGAAGCCAAATGTCCCACAAGATTACCTTCTGGAGGCTTATATCCAAATTTAATATTAAAATTACATTAAAATCATATTTAACCCAGGGCTTTGTTTATCAAGAGGATATTAAATTTAAAAATTTAAACATTCTGTATTTCCAGAGGAATAACGCTTTACACTCTCGTAAAAGCCGAACAACTTTAGTTGCAAAGTTAATTACAAGAGTGAACAAAGCTTGAAGATTCCTGTTTCCGGAGTAATCCAGGCAAGAGTTAGGTTTAATCATATTTGCGAAAAATGTTGGAAAGATAGGTCTAAGAGCAGTATGTGCTTAATAGCCAGATGAATATAGTGTCAAAGATAATAAAAAACTACGCGCAGATATGTTTTCTAATTTATTACCCCGGTTAGCTAGAAAAAAAATAAAATTAAAAAATGCACAACTTACTTTTACAGAACTGAAATATGCCAGCGACTTGCTTTGGAAAATTGTCTGCTGTGTCGAAGAAATTGAGCAATTCTACACGAAACTAGACGCTTTTGTCAGCACCATGTAGCCTTAAAGTGGTTCGTTCTGACAACAGTTAATGAAGCAACTGCATGAAGCTGCCCCGACTTCTCGTTTTATCGGCTTACTGCCGACACCGCAACGATCCTTATAACTGATTTCTACGAGTGAAAAAGTGGGACGCCGCGATGGAGCTAAGAGGATATTGAAACGAGACTGCAAGCCACTCCGAACAAACAGTCGCTGCGAGTTGCCGAGTTCGAGTCTAAAGATGTTTTTAATAGCTTTGTTCTTGATAAAAACTCGTCTTTTTTACAGGAGACCACTGACTGAAAGCTATTGATACGGCAAAGCCAATTGATCGTCATAGAATTGGTCGAATTACAATAATAGAAGGAAGTGTATTACGGATCTTAGAAAACACACACACTAATCCACACCAAAATAGAATATGCGCTGTTAAAAATCGATGATCCAGCATAGGTGCGAAGTAAATAATTAAACAATAATATAAAACAAAAATTTGACACGGCAGAAAGGATTTGTCTGCCTTTGAATAAAAATCTGATATCAACATCATCATATCTAGGTGATAGGTGAAAATAGCAGATAGGCAGGCTAAATGACGTAATAGCCAACTATACGGTATTGAGGATGCTTGTTTCACGTTTGAGTAAAAGATGCCAGTACTGCATATTTTGAATGCCAAAGCATCCAGGAACTTATTATCTTTTTAGTCAATGGGTGAAAATCAATGCAGCACGCGAGCTTCTTTTTTAGGTGTTACGACACATAGTCTTTTGATACCAAACGCATTGAAGGATTGCGCTTAACAAGGTCCAAGTAAAAAACATTCGTGTTTGATTCTACTTATAGTGTTTCCGAGTCGCCTTTTGAGCTAAAAATAAGCTAATTTCACATATTTTTGAGTGTTATTCGGAAAGCCAAATAGCAACGCGATGATCCTCGAAATTTCATTTCGCTAAAGAATACTTGTTACGATTTAAGACACAAGGCAATGAACCTCTTTGCTTTCACAGCCTCACTGTAAAATCCAAAGCAAGCATTTACTGTGCCTCATGTTTGCAAATACCCGTAAATTCATTTAAAGGGCAAATTAGTATGCAAGGAACATATACAAAGATCCAGAACCAAATACTACTAATAAAGTTTGGATATCCATGTTGTCGTTCTCAAACAATGTTCACATGGACGAATCATTGATGGTTGGTTACAGGAAGAAAGATTTTTATTTCCTTACCAAGCTCCTCCTAACGACAATTAAGGATACTTAATATTTTTGAATGAAAACAGCAATTTGAAGCAGTAGACTGTATTAAAAGCAGAAAACTGATTCGGAATTAAAAAATTACGATCTGACAAATATTGTCTTAAACAAGATACAGAATCCACAGACCATGAAATCACCTGTCATTTTTTATTAAATAGAAATACTCAGAAGATTAGAAGCAGGAAAAACCTGAAGCCAATGAAAAAATTAAAATGTTACTTTACAAAACTTTGAATGTTTTTTGCTGGCTAGCTAAAATTGGTGGAGAGTTTCTTATAATTAATATATGCCTATGTTTGGGTATGGTATAATGTACACCATATGGGGGTCAAAGTTGCTTGTGTTTTTATTCCGTTAGAAGTAAAAAAAACACTCTCCAGCTGGGTCTGAATTCACACTGGAGAAGAGAATCTATTTAAAGGGGATAGAAAGTTCACACTGAAATATATTCTTGATTGCATCCTAATTCATATCAATTTGATCGTGTTCTAAAGATGCGATTAAGCTCTTTTTTAAAAGAGATTTAATCGAATTATCTCCAGTATGGTAAGTAAGTATCAATGTATGTTTAGCAACCATAAGTTTCAAAGTCTTAACAAAAATATTTTGCCCACAAATTTAATTGCATTTTGGATATTTTAGATATGACAGCATTTTAGCAAGGAAAATCACAACTACTGCGCAGAAATTGACGAGAAGAGAAAATGGATTAGGACACGCCTGTATACAATCGGATTTCTCGAAATGACAACGCAGTCGATAATGCGACTCAAAGATAAAAACACTATTTCCAATACATGCTGTTTGAAACTGGAGTGATTAAATGAATTACTGTTTGCGTTTTCCGCATTTATCTTATCAAATTAGGACAAAACCAAAACGAAGCAGTTTTCAATCCAATTAAAGCTTTTTTTGATGAATAATTTAAATAACGATGAAAGGAAATGAAAAGGTTACTTTGCCAATCAAACAAGAGGTTTTAAAGATAACTATCAATGTTAGATATTGATTAGAAACAAGCCTTTTACTCTATTAGGATGCTAAATTGGGAACCTCTTATGTTCAGAGCAGTGGTGCAGCCACGTAGGTGTTCCATATTGATATGGATGGCAAGAAAACCTGATCACACAAGGGTGAATTCATAATTTATGCTTGAGGTTTGAAAGAGTTGTTTGTTACATTTGTGCTCAGTGAGGTGATGGAAAAAGGTAGGAAATTAAAGCTGCCAATTAAATGTCTGTAACATCAGTAGCAATAATTAGTTGTTATCTAGGGTGTGTATGATTGCAATGTGTGTGTGTGTGTGTGTATGTATGCATGTGTGTGTGGGTGGGGGACGGGGGGGGGGGGGGGAGGTTGATGCAGACTATTGAGGTAAAGAGCTGGCGTTTAATCTGGGACAAAGAGAAAATTGATTTCCATTAAAACTCTGGTTTGATACAAGAGAAAGGTACAATACTATTCACATCAAAAGTACCCTTTCAATACGACTGTACAGTAACTCACACCAACAAAACACCCAATCTTCAAATGAATGCTAAGAATAAGCAGTCATTCTGAAACAAACGAAGTAGCTATATGGCATGCCAAAGAGACACCCTTCCCCTAAATCAAGGAGGAAGAAGATCCATGCTAACTGAAAGATTCTGTTTAAAGTGATGTTTGGAATACTTCTTGTAAGAAACAATGAAGCAATATCGTTTTCACGGATGGCCTTGTATTCAAAGAAAAAAAGCAATGTTTTTCTTCAAGAAAAAATGAAAAGAGGGATAGACAATCTGCAACTAGGAAAGTAGGAACTAGCTAAAAATTTTTGCACCTTTCTGTTCCTAGAAAGGTTTTTGGAAGACTCGATGCAATGGTACCTTTAAACTCGACGATGCATGATTACAGGTAACGTGAGGTGGTGATTACCTCAGGCAGATCCTATATAGAACGCATCGGTTTAAGGTAGACATTGAAAACAGATGCTCTGTGATGATTGCTTTTTTGTTAGATTATGTTTGAGGGGAACCGTGTTTTGACTAGTGGTACCGACTGACGTAATTGCTGCTTTGCTAGTTGGCAAATAATTCAACCAATCAAATAGTTGGCGTCACTAAAAAATCAAGCAAAAATAACAAAGAAAATATGAAATTGGCAGATTCGATCCAGAAAACATTTCCCTTGAGCCGCTTACGCCAAATATCCGATGAATTAGTAATTACATCTACAGACAGAACATTACTTTCAAGCAAGATGAAGGGAAGTAACGAAGACGATATCAAACAATCATATCATATTACCAGACGCAAGTATTTTGGGTTAAACGGAACGTGCATATAAGGCAATTACATACATGCGTCGCGCATTTCTTAGAAACCCTTCTGTCATTTTACTCGTGATCTCCATGACAAATTATCAGACAATTAAAGCCTGGCGATTTCCAAAGGGCCTAGGCATACCTAGCAAGATTAGGCTCTTAGCTTAATAGAATAAAGATGCAATTAATTGGCCTAATCGGCTTCGGGATTACAATCCATTGATAGGGATGCCAGAATCTGCAAAGGCTATTTTAAGAATGCAGTCCGCTTGCAACAAGTCTAATACCGAAGCAATGGCATCTTATGACCGAATTTAAGCCGGTATAAGCTAATGCTGAATTCACAGGTGTAATTGTGGCAGATTGCCTCGCAGTGGGTGGTATGACGATATGCGCCACGCAAGTCTACAAAACAATTGTTAAGTTTATGGCGGTTCAAAAAACATGGCCCACCATGTTGCAATATGCTAACAAATTCAATATAGATTAAAGACGGTACCAATAAGGTATCAGCTATAAATCCTTCTAAGATGATTGACCTTTTTAGGTATTAAGAGCAAAAAATGACCCCCTGCTGTAGGCTAATTACGCTTTATTATTTAAAGCAACTAAACTATTTCATTCTCAGTTCAAATTCTGTGAAAACACGAATTGAACTGAATCAAAATTTGTTACTAAGTCGATGTACACTGCTATAGCTTTCTTTAACGTTTTAACGTTTTGATAAAAATATCATAACGAGGCACGTTCCGAGACCGATGCAGTCGATGGATACTTTGTTGGTTAATCGTTCAGAAGATTGACGTAATGTTTTTCAAAAGTAAGTTTTATTAAGTCTTAGGTGCTGATTCTTTTAGATATTCTTCGTGCATTTCAATTGCGCAAGCAGATAAAAAATGTCAGAGAGAAATAGTCGGAGAGAAAACAAGTTGGAAGAAAGACGAAACAGGCTGGAGATCCTAAAATCTGACGGGTATTTTCCGAAATGGGTATGGAATCTTTGTATATCCACCTGCACCTAGACAATTATCTAGCATTAATGCAATGCCTAAGGGTTACTTTTAGTAACATCATTAGGTCAATCTTACTATTGATAATGTCGCATTTAGCTTGTGCCAGCTTATGACAACAATTATAGCTACTGTGTTCTTGGTTATCATGATATAAGACATTAGTCCTTTATTACTATGTCGCTAACAACATCAAACGTATCTAATCTAGCATTGAAAAACACAGGGTTTGATACAGACACCAATACCGAACCGAATTGAGAGAAGGAGACGCTTCTTATAAGATATTTCTTGTAAAAGCTAAGAGCTTGAGGAATAAATTGAGATTCCTACATGATTGTAAACAATTATGGCTGGGGGAAGGATGAATGGCTTTTCTCAACGGGTAAAATCAAACAACGAAAGGGGGCATAGTGCAAAGTCATTTGCTTTTGGAGTTCCTCTACCTCCGTTGCCTTAGCCCGGAGGTATGTAACTCCAGGAATAGAGGATTCGAGTTTCTTTTTCAAATCGCAACAGTCTTCGGCAACAGCTTTTTACTAGCAAGGAAGAGCCGATCAAAAGCTAGCCAAAGATCACAAGCGCCAGCCTATTTAATTATGTCACAAAGAGCTCTTGGAATAAGATTAATCTAAGACGGGTACATAGGCATTAGCCAGTTAATAAAATTCACGAGGTACTGCATCCTGCTAGCGCTTCTCATAAGTGGTACGTGACGTCATTTTCAAATGTTGACAATCAATTATAAATTAAACGGCTTTTTACGTAGGGCAGTGTGGTTTTCTTTAAATTGCCGCGAATTTGTAACGGTCTTTGTAGATCAGCCGAAAGGATACATAGCTATTAAGTTTTATATATGTATTTAGTAAGGATATCAGAGATCCTATTAAACATCGACGTCAGGTCTACTTGCAAGGAGGATAAGCGAAGCATCAGACGCGAGAAAAAGTACAAAGAACTGTGAAAATGAGCAGAATAAGCAAGGGATCTCAGAACATATTAAAGAATTGGAAGGCTAGAAAGCTTGGAGGAGGGGGGGGGGATGTGTGAAGGTTGTTGCCTAGCACACTAAACATCAAAATCAATATTATTTATTAAGAGAATTATGAAGGGGGAGGGGGCTCAGCTGCTTTAGAACCATAGTTTCCATATAGAAGGGCGTAGAAGCATGACGAAAATTGTGCTTGCTGCCAAGGTTTAAAGGTCTTGCCATATTAACAATGGTTATCCTCTTTAAAAAATGTACAAATACGAACAATATTATGAATCTACATTGTGTGTAATAAGAAAACAAGAGCTTTACATGCAAGTACATTTGCCACTTATAGGTGGTTCTTCTACAATAGTTTTATTGTCTCAGACACCCCGGTCAAGCAAGGCTTTACGAGTTTAAAACACCTTACCCTAGTATTGAGATATCCCAATGATATCAGCTGTTTAAATATGGAGTCACTTAGGCCAATCATTTACTCAAATAATGTCTATAAAATGAGCAACGTGCTGAGGTGGGCAAGCAAACGAGAACGCTTTAGAAAAATGCCACTACCATAACATCTAGAAAGTCTGAATGACACAAGTTACTGATCACAAGAGACAGGCGACCTTAGCCTAAAAGTGTTGACGAAAAGAGGACGTTAGTGTGTAAAGATGCTCTTAAATGAAGCCTTTACAATAGTGTATATACAAGGTGCATAATGAACTCAGTCTCTTGAACGAACTAAACATGAAACACGAATCTTACCTTTCTAGCTTAGAGAAGAAGATGTCAACATGTTGCGTTTGATTTTGGTGCCAACTGACTAGAGCAAGAGGAATGCGACCTCTTATGAAACTTATGGTGCCGACAGGCATTGCCGCGAAGGAAATGCTGAAACAAATCAGTGTTGCAACGAATTGAAAAATTAACTAATTCAAGACCTATTCAGTGATTAGAGTGAATTCGAAAATAATCTCTGTTTTCACAGATAAAATAATGCATTTCAAATGTCGGGATTACATTCAACATTGTTATGGGGAGAAAGGAAGACTGTCTCCGTCATTTAACAGACAAATAAAAACAGCAAAGGTGGCCAATCGTTGATTTTTGCTTTCTCAGTCATGTCTGACAGACGTAAAGATTCAAAAGGAACAAACAAATTGATAGTCAAAAGACATCATATTCACTGGGTACACCAGAGCCCACAAAAGCTGGTAGGAGTAAATGGAAGAGAGGAACGAAGAGGGGGATAGACGAAGAACAAAGATGCGGTGAAATTATGAGGATTTATGTGGTTCTGGAACGCTGGTTACGAATCATTAAATATCGGGGACTGAATGCACAGAAAATATATTCGTATTGAAGTAAACTAGACTTTTTCAAGAGGTTTAAGGGTAAAAGGTAGTATGTGATAACAGAATACAAAAGCTCTATGACCGGAAAGATGTGTCTAGCGTGCAAGAAATCTCATAAGTTCAAAGACTAGCATTTTTCATCTCGCAAATCGGAATAAGAGAGGAAGAGGTTGAAGAAAAATTAACGGACCCTCGTCCGTTTTGAAATAGACTTTAATATAAGGTGAACGATATTAGAATATCAAATAATCTAGGTGAGCATGGTTTAATATTTGTGGTTTCGTAAAAGAAAGGTGTATTATCCTCCCAGGCGGCAAGAAACGCCGTAAAACATACAGATCAAGAAACTGTTGCCAAGACATGTATTTCAAACAAGGAAGATTGGCCACGATGATTCTTTCCTGGATTAATGCAAACCAGAAGAAAATTAAATGAGCGACGCTGACTAAGATATAAGTTGCTTCCACTTAGATTGTTTACGGAAAACAAAATAAACCAATAAAGGCTTACGGGATTGATTCGAGCAAAAAAGACCTTAGGCGAAGTTCCATTACTATAAATACGACATGTTAAAACGGAGAAAAACCTATCGTTCTTCCAATTTATTTCATTTGACATTCTTTACGAATATGAAATCAAATAAATATTGTTCTGATCTCGGTTTCGATTCAGTTTTCAGTGATTCTTTTTTGTTGACTTTATTCAGGCATAATAATTCAAAGAAAGGCTTCTAAATTTTTTCCTACAAACCTATATTCTCACTGTTTCAAATTTGAAAATTGCTTTGAAAAATAAAATTTTTTTTGCATATACGCAAGCTTTTTATCAATCACGCTTCAGAGTACAAATATCACGATATTGATTGAAAAATCTAAGCTAGGAAATATATGTACCAAGTGGTGGGTCGAAATGGGCCGATCAGAAACGCAAGCACGCGACTGGAGAGACTGCCCAGTCATTGCCGATGAAACTGTTATAAGGAGCAGGCTATGTTGATTTGATACATCTTCTATGCACAAGGCAAGACCTATAAGGGAGTTATCGAAAAGAATGCTAGGAAGTGCAATTTGTGTAAGAGCCCAGAGGTGTTTAACGTAAAAGGCAACGACTTGGAATCTACCCCTACAGAACAGAAAAGCCTCGAAAAAATGACAGCAAAATTGTAGGCTGCTAGGCAAGAACTACAAATGATAGAAAATAAAGAAATGAAAATAAAACGAAAAGCAATAGCCCTCATAGATGCCTCTACTGAAAACCAAGAAATTGTCAAAAGTTTGAATGAGACCTCGTGCTGCTTCACCTGAGAACGGTGCAGCATCATAAAGAAATTGAGGTTCCAGCCAATCAGAAAGCCGCACTTTGAAAAGCTGCTCTGTGATTGGCAGGACAAAAAGTTGTCCTGAGCGCCAGTTTTTGAGTAATTTGGATTATGGGTCTCTGTTGTAGCATCCGTAGAGTGAGGCAGTAGCGAAACAGAGGCTCATGGAGTAAGCCTAGGTAATGATGCGTTTTCTAGCAGAATTAAAAGGGCATGGAATTAGATACAAACTCCGCAAGCACTTCATACATAGAATTTGCAACAACAACAAGGCGGTGAAAGGAGAAATAGGCCTATGGTCACGAGTATACTGGCTCTGGCAAGATTAGGAAATGATTTGGACACCAGGCAATGTTTTTGTCACTTCATCGATTT
The DNA here is from genome assembly GCF_013076305.1 of Rhopilema esculentum. The sequence continues at coordinate 4,309,470 of NW_027018659.1, forward strand.
TGAAGGAATAAATTAAAATATAAAGTGTAGCACTACCACACACAGTGAAACTGAAGACATGAAGAAGAAATTAGAAGATCATCAACACGATTTCAATAGAACGCTTGTCAAAGAGGATCGGAGAAAACGGTCTACAGGACTATCATGTGACAAGGGTTTAATGTCTTGATTCCATTGACAAAAGCTATTATACAACGTTCGCTGATAATATTTTCAGGGAGGTGAAAGAAAACCAATGCAAGGTAGAAGAAACTCAATAGGACATGGAGGAGCCATCAAATTAGATACATGTGGCGACTGCTAGAATTGCATTACAAGCTCCTGCCGAATTGCTTTGGCGCTGAGCGGGTTCGAGAGGGGACATGTTGGCACAATAAACGGCTGGAAGAGAGGCAAATTAGAAAACATCTTACTATGAATTTCACTTGAAGTTTGAATTTAACTTCAAACTGTGTTCATCTTTTTTGCCCTTGCTTAATAGTTTCCGACTCTAAAAGAACGAATTGCTATTTGCCATCAAAAATTGATTGATTATCCATTTCAGTGCATTCAAGTTTTTCTATCACAGGGTTTCAAAGTTGTTCACTTAACGTGCAAAAGAACATTTTATCACGAATGTGAATACAGAACATTGAAGGAGTTGAACTCTTTTCGTTAACGAAACTACGTCATCTCACCATTAAAATATGAAAATGATTGGGAGTGTGGTTTGCCAAAATGCTTTCTAACTTTTAGCTAACAAAAATAAATTTGGTAAAACTAAGTTTTACAGCTTCTAAAAAGAGCTAACGGAAACTTGGTTAAAAACAGCAGCTGAAAGAATCTTGGAGCATATAACCAGGGCCTGAAGGGAGATATAATTGTCGAAGGAAAACGTGACGGCAGAGGGGAAAGTACCTGGAAGAAGAGATTTCCTTGTAGGTAAGTGATACTTGACCAAACATCAAACAAAGGTGGCACGACCCACTCTTCGCAAGCAGGGCTCAACAATGGACGCGGTCGCATATGAACCGCTATGTCATCTTACGATACATGGACTGACAGCCCTGATCTATTTAGATTGCGTTTATAAGTAATTCTGCTAATCTTAGTTTGTTTGGATTCTAAATCGCATCTCCGGATTAGAACGGCATGAAAATGGTATCAAATCTAATTCAGTCGTCAACATCGATCCTTCTTAGGGCACTTTTGTATCAATTGTGCAAAAATAGCAGACCGTCGTGACAAAGAAATTAAGCCTATTTTTGGAATATAACGGAGGAAAACGTGATCCTTGGACTAATATTTTGATTCCAGAACAACAAACTGATCACTAAACATAGAAAAGTTCGTTTGAGATCAAAGGATGTTGGATTCGTAGCAATCTTGGCACTAACAGGAAGATATCGTTTAAAGCCAATGTTTAACAACGTGAAAGAACACGTGGGTGGCGCACGTCATTTTCTTATGTTCGAAAGATATCCAAATAATCTTTATTCGAACTTGTCAGATTTCAAATGATTCTGTACAGGACGAAGTTTCCGAGCCTCCGAAATCGTGAAAGATGATACTAAGTAAAAATGAATTATTAAAACACTGAAATAAAAAACCGTGAAAGGGAACAATTGAAAACTGTGTAGTTTAGCAGACAGTGTTTCCTAGAATCGACAGAAGGGCTTATTAAGTAGTCTTTATAGTCCAAGGTTTCTACTCGTGTGGAACGTCTAGTTCTAGTAAAGAACTGCCCTTTAGAAAATATTGGAACAACCACCGAACTTAAGTTTGTATGGACTTAATCTTCATTTCAAATGCCCCGAAGAACTTCTGATCAACGCCTTTTAGAAGGAAGACGGGCTGAACTTCTATAAATTTCACTTGAAATATCCACGAAAATTACAAAAAAGAACATCGACATGTTTTTTTGATTGAGTGTAGAAAAATGGAAAAGGAACTTCGCTCGATAACTGCAACAAGATATTTCATTGGCACCGTCAAAAACAGTCGAAATTTTCACTCTCTTGGTTAAAAAAGTGCCATAAAAGACCTCAAGGTTTAGTACAAATACTACGACTAAAAATACAGTATTTTTTTGAAACCAGATCAAAAAATTGTCCAAAGACATCGATACGCGACCTATCGGCAACATAGATCGACAGATACTAAGAAACTTTAGTTAATATTAACAGACAAAAAAATATATAATTATAATTTTACACGCTTAATACGGGTTATATTTTCGATATCAGGAATCAATCCAAGCAAAACTAAATTGTCAGTATCTAAATAACACAATATTGATGGGAAATAGAATCGATAAGAAGTAGTCGAGCATTGGCCAGATTTGAGATCATCTCTTAGAGCAGTAAACTTGCTCGTGTTTAAACCTAGTAGAACGGGCTTGGATTTTCAGAGCCCTTAGGGTTTTTTGGACACTCATTAAATCTTCATCTTTGTAAGATTCGATCAATTGTGGTTTATTAGATAAAAAACCCCCAAAACAAATAGGAATAAGAAAATTAGATTTATGATAAAAAAGCTATTGTAAACAAATTTTTCTAAAATATAGTAGTTATATCTAAACGAAACACACCAAGATTAGCGTTGTATTTATTAGAGAAGTTTGCGCGTCGTTAGCGTCTATTACAGAAGTTTGCTGTCCGTAAGCGTTTAATACACTTAAAAATTCAATAATGACGAGAAATGTAACCTTTATATTTTTGACATCCCAAGTTGTAAAATAGCACATAAAAAAATAGAGATAAAAAAATATTCTTGAAAAGGAATTGAGAGAATAATTTCCATTTTGGAAAAAAAGTATTTCTAACGGCAAAGAAATTCGTTAAGTATATTTTGAAACACTTTAAAATTTAAAAAGAATTTGAGCCAGCCATAAAAAAAATAAAAATAATGTCATGAAATGTTAACGATCGAAAAAATGGCAAAAAGAAGAATTGTTCAATAATTCAAAACTATTTAAAGTGTTAGTATCTACAATAGAAGATCCATACCCTTGATTTGACCATGCCTTTGTGAGCCCTTAGGTTTGATGCTTAAGATCTTTTCTCTTTTTTCCAACTGCAGGTTCAAGCTTATTCGTGTCCGATAAAGAGACGAGAACGACCGAAATACAAACAGCAATGTCATTGGCTGTTGACAACGAACAAAGTGTCCCAAATCTCGACCAGTGACCCAAATACAATGACAAGTGTTCCCAAGTCAAGCTATGTTTCAAAATGTATTGATGGCAGAGAGGTCGCAGTGAACTAACTCTAAATGTACACTGTTATGTCATGGACTCTATTGAAATACACGAAGAAGCCGGGGGTTAAGTAAAGATTGCAGATGGAGATAACCTGTTGTGCTGGATGAATTAAGAGCTCATTATAGTCTTACAGAGGTTATGAACCTCCTTTATCAATGAAAGGTTTAAAATTAAACAGCTTTGCCCGCGGCTGAAGATTTTACTACGGAGAGACTGCATCAGGTAAAAACCATCATCAACCCAGAAGAAAGTGTTACTAGATTAGTTTGATTCGTTGGGAGATTTTCACTACTTTTCCAATAATAAACACGAAACATAAGATTTCATTCATTCAATCTAGGCTACATAGATTAAAAGTTATTACAATGTTATCTCGATAGCTGGGAACTTAAAGGAAACAGACAAAATGGCTCAAGTTAACCGAGGCTTGAGTTATTTAGGTTCGAGCGTATTGTGCAAACCCTCCAACATAAAGTTCGAGGCATAGGGGGGCAGGGGTGGGGGGTAGGGGAGGTTGATTTATAGAGATCTAACTTTAGACTAAGTACGAGCAAAAAATCAAGACACTTCATGCTAGGCTTTGAAACTATTGAAAGAGCCTTTTACATAGTATGGTTGAGATTATTTACGACCTTGACAACGTCACGTGGTTTAAGAGCTAACTTATTTCAGTATTGTTACAATGTGTATGCCATTTCAAATTGAATCCACTTTAGGTTGAAAACATTGAAAAGAAGCCGGGTTATTGCGACAAGGCTGCAAAATATCCCCGAACTCTTTGTGGAAAATTTTTTGGCAATGAAAAAATGGAAAGTTCTTATTCTGTTCCTTACTTTTATATAGGTGAAAGCTGTTTTCGAAAGACAAAGCATTTGCTAATAATGAAACAGAGCAGGATAATAAAACCTCTTTGGATTTTCGAAGGCAGACAAAGATTCAATCCTTTTTGCTGTAACCTTTCTACTACAGGAATATGTTACAATTACAACTTATGTGATATCAACGTACGTTCCAATGTTATATCTGTTATGCTTAGGTTTAGCTTGGAGAGAGAAGATAGCAAAGTTAAATAATCCTTAACCTATTAGTCGCTTCATAAAGGACGATATTTCCAGGCTGGAACATTTCTCTCCTTAAGACTAAGGCGACAGTCATCTTTGACAAGAAAAATGAAAAGTCACAAACATCATTTCTATCATTGGACGGCTTGTTCTTTTATATTGAAGTAGAAAGCATGAAAATAACATTATTTGATTGATATCATTAGCTTTGGTATTCTAATTAAGCACTTCTGAATCAAGAAAATTTACGAGAACATGTTTAGGAAAATCCTAAAGAAATGATAATACCATGCATGAGAATGAACTATCCGAAGAAAGTTTCTGTGAAATTCGAGACAGTTAAAATAAACACAAAAGAGCCTCCCTTTTTGGACATAAGCTAAATATGTCTTTATTTAAAAAAATGAATAAAATCTAGGACAATGGTTTTTAATAGGGTTTTCAAAGCCTGGTTCAAGCCAATGGGTTTAAAAGCACAAGAAATATTCAATTAAGCAGAGAAAAGCTACTTCACTGAATATTGGCTTGCCCTTTTATCGACACTTAAAAAAGAAGTTGCTGAGTTGGTTACTAAAGACACATCGTACAAACATGTAATTCACATATAGATTAGCTTTTGCTCTGCCTTAATTAGCGTTAATTTAAGATAAAAATAATTGTTTAAAATTATCATCCAAGAGAAAAGGTACAAGTATTTCTATTTCCAAAATATAACATAACATTAACCTAAATATCGCGGTTATTTTATGCAAACAAGTGACCAATGCTAAGTAAGCAGATCAAAATGTGATAAAAAATTTAAAACTTCTCAATTAAGTACCATTTTGCAAAAATGAGCAAATCAGAATATTTATATCAATATACATTACTAAAGAGACTCATTGGTGATTTGAAATGACTGAACATACACCATATGCACTGCATAAACTGCAATCACTACCCCGCTAATAAATAGATAATTTCTAATTATTAGAAAAACCTTATGCCTATATGGTATCGAGCCTTCTATGACAGACCTGTAAACAGTAATTTTCCTTCACTGCTCACTCTATATGCACATTTTTCCAAATTATAGTTAGCCTTAATAAATTGTGTTTCTATCTTTCTTGATTTCAGCTTTCTTGCTGAGCTATTCAAATTCGAAGTTTTGCATCTTGTGCATAAACTTTAAAAATTTTAGGGTCAGTTGCCTTCCTGGTTAAGTGATCCAAATCGTGCGAAATGTTTTGTTCTTTTATGTAGGTTTTTACTGTATTTTCAGTTTACATACTATTTGCCGTTTTACTGTGGTGAAATAAGATATGAAGCATAATAAAGGTACTATAGCTTAGTTGAGGTTTTCCAATATTACCTTGAATCCATTGCAAAAATATCCTTTAAAGATAATGAGGAAAGAGCTCGAGGAGGTTCTCTGTTAGGGAACAACTCAATTTTATAGAAAAATCAACCAGAGAGCAACTTTTAGTGTCGACCATAGACAAGCTAGATTATGAAAAGAAGGAAAAACCATATAGAAGAATGAAGCAAACTTGATTATTCTTGCTACGTTGATAAGGAAATCTTTGCCAACTAGTGAACTCTTTGGCAGTTGATACTTCTTGATGACAGTGAGTTGAATGTAAGACAACTGGAAACTGAATAATAAATAACTCCAATGATGCGTAAGACAAGCAAGGGAATAGGAAAAAGTTAAGTGTCGGGAGACCTTTGAGGATTCAAATTTCAGAATACTTGTAAAGATTAAGACCATTTTTAGTTGAAAGAGATTTCCCATTTTGTCTGATTATTATCCAAGAGCCACAATTAATAAAGAAATCACTCTATAACAGATCAAAGATCAAGTAGCCTAATTTATTATCCCGTTCTTAGAGAAGATTATGCCCTTAAAGCAAATCAGAGAAATTGCCACGAATTCTTAACACGTCCAGCGTTGAGAAGGCGAAAATCTAATTCAGCCATATCGCCAATAACTGATATCGTTTAGTCTAACATGAACATATGATTTTGTTTCAAATAATCCTAAATGAGAGAAAATAGACGCCAGATTAGGCCTATACAAGCTACCGATTCGTGGGAAGGAGATATCCACACTAAAATATTTGATTAAAAATATTCTATCAGCACCAGTCTATCAGTAGTAGAGACACTAAAAGTTGATTTACACGGATTGTGTTTTTTAAAAGCGCTGTCTGAAAAAACCGAGAATAATCTGACAGAGCTGCTTCAAATTATTCTATTAAAGTTGGGATGGAAATGAATCTTTAAGATAGACGATTAGGTCCCGACTGGTTCAATAGACATGGTTCAAAAGAAATAAGAACATAGCGACTGATTAGCTGTTCTGTTTCATGTTAATTGTATGCTACGCTTATTTTCCTTCAAAAAATAACTCTTTAGTGCTTGGTATTAAGGAGACCATTAAGAAACTTTAAGTATTAAACCCGACAAAATGATATAGAACCATAGTACTGATCTTGAGTTTTATTTCGTTTATAGAAAATTGCATGTAATATCAAGGGCACTAGAACTGACGCTCCATATGTTGTACACTAGAAGCAGAAACAAGTTGAGTTGGAGGCAACCAACAGTAACAAAATTAACTAACCGTCTCAAACATTAATATTTTTGTATCCACAAAAAAACGTAATATCATTATTTTGATAATATTAATAAACAGCCTAAAACACATCAAAGAATAATTTTGGTGTTATCAGCTTTGATAGGAAGGTTTTAATTTTTCCGCTCACGTCAAGCAGTAGTCCCCTTGGAGTTATGCAAGACTGCCCAAAGGCTAAACTCATATCTTAAATGAACGACAGAATGAAACTTTATAATTATGTCTGTTCAAATGCTAATTTTGGTTACCGGAAACGATTTACTTATAAAAAATCGCAATAATACAGATACTTTATGAAATTTTGGAAGCAGGTAAAAAAAATTTACACCAAGGAAAGAGTTACTTATCTTGCAGGGTTAGATTGTCGATTAATTTAAACTGAAAACTATAAATTATAAGTTTATAACAATATATATGGTTTATTTAGTGTGAAAAAGAGAAAAAAGCGGTTAAATTACGAGTAGGCACGAGAAGGGTTTATTTTCGTAATAAATGTAGTTAATGGAAATAATTCGACTTTTTGGAATCTAGAAGCCTTTTGGAGATAAAAGGTTTGCTCCAAATTGTCGGAGGGGGGAGGAGGAGAATGGGAAGGCATTGGCTTGACAAGCCAGGGATATTTCTACGATCATGATTATGATGCTGTACCCTGTTTCAAAAGAAAGCATTTGAAAGAGTTGACCTTTCCTCTCCTGACCCATCTTGATTTCTATCTATGTGACATCTGGAAAGTGTTTGTGTGCAGTTGATGCGTGAGAAAACTGAAACCTGAGATCGACGACCCTCATCTTATAAAGCTGGCCAATTCATAGATAGAGGAACATGTGAAATTCAAGAGTGACTGTATAACCGTAATCGAAATGGAAGGGCATATGCAGCAATAAATATAGTGACGGTATTCACTGACTTTTAACTATTTACCAAGGATAAATTATCTTGGATAAATATATCGAGTTGAAAATAGTCGCAATTGTGATAAATGTTGAGCACTCTCCACACTACGTGTTGCAGGCCATGTACTGAAGCACTCTTTGTGGACACATGAACAGTTGATCTTGGTACTCTTCAATTGCGATTGGTGATCTTAAGAACCAGTTTCACTATAGCGATCAAATCACCGGCTTCTGCGATATCGATATTAAATCATGTTTAATCAGAGAAATCATTCAACAGCTATCATTTATCACCGATCATCAATCAGTAATCACGCATTTAGGACGAGAGGCAACTATCACAAATCGTTGATTAGCAGAACTGATGTGTTCATTGGCTCCTATCTCTACGTCAAAGAATAATGCAATGCCCCCAACCCTATACCTAATCAACTTATTGGCCTGCAAGTACTAAGTAGCTTTATTGGCTTTAATGCAAGGGTGTCATCAAGGACATAGGGGGTTCACTATTCTGGGGGGAGGGGGTGGGATGGCAAAGAGTTTGTAGTACATTTGAATTCCTTCAGAAAAGAACTAGTTTTTTCAAGCTCCAAATTTGTCTGGAAATAGTCTTGTTAAAATGTTGCAAAAGTCATGGCATGATTATGGGAAACGTGGTCACATGCACAGCCAGTGGAAATAGCTGGGCTTAAGTCGAGGCATAATCGCATAGGAAATCAATGCGAACAATTACTTATGTTGGATCATCCTTCTTTATCGAAAAGGAGGTCTTCTAGAGTTCGAAGCAAACCAAACCAGTTTTAAGCTCTTAACTAAAAGATGATCACTGATTTGATTGTTTCAGAAACTTAAAAAAAATAGATGATTTTTTACTAAAAGTTAACATTATCATTAGTATCATAAGAAAGATTTCAACAATCCGGAGCAAACCTACATCGCAAAAAGCGATTATTGGTGTGCCTGTTATAAGCATTATTTGGGAGAAAAGAGCCACGAAAACAGGGGGTGGGTTGGGGCAAAGGGATCTACGACCCATTCACTTTTTAAAAATTTAAGTCTTTGATCGCTTTAGACGAGCGGCCCTTTATGTACATTTTGACTCAAATTTACATAGAGTATTCGCTACAGTCGTCCATACACAATGGTTTTTTATCTAAAGTCTTAAAACATTCATTTTATGGCTCACTACATCGATATTTGATGGTGACTGAAACGTGAATAAATAGCACAAAATTTAACGGCAGGCACCTTAAGAGAAGACTGATAGAAAATCCTGCTAACGTTTTCCCTCTTAAAAGTCAAAGTCCAGGAGCCTATTTTGAAAGCCAATCAAATATTGATTGGAAAAATATTTACTGTTTAGATTGTGACGTTCGATGAAATCAGTTGTCATAGCAACGCTAATGTAGTCTGCAAGGGCAAAAAGAAGATCTTACAGGATCACAGCAGAATAACTAGACATCTTAATGTAAAAGTTACTCACTGTTGTCGGTTAAGATCCCTACAGACTCCGCTAATATTGACTGTGGAGGAGGGTGTGATGATGACGACACAAGTAGATTCTGTCATATTACAAGCAATTCCTCTCAATATCCCCACGCCACACATCATAAAAATATTTTGCAAATTCATAAAGTTCCTCTAATGACCTTACACAGGTAGCAAGGTTTATAGAAAAGGTCTTAAAAGTGACCAATTGTGGTCAAATTATGTTCCAAGTGGGCTTTACATGAAAGACGATATGTTCCAAGTGGGCTTTAAATGAAAGACAAAGGAGAAACAAGCCTACTCCTTCCCTCCCCATTTTGCCAACGCAGTGAATAACTTTCCTTCCGCCAAATGTCACAGAACTACGTAAATTGCTAGAGTATGTCCGAGCATCTTCACCATGGCAACCTATCCTTGGAAACTTCGGATTTGGAATCAAGAATAGAGAGACATTACGACTAAGAGGCATAGGTAAAATAGTGAAGTTATTAGGTATTAAATCAAAGGGAGGCAGCATGCCTCCGAATACTATCATAAAGCACTGACATCGGAAGAAACGTGACGTGGGTTGAAAGGTCATGCAGGACTTCTAGTACGTAACAAAGAGCAAAGATAACAACTTGGGACTAAAGCAGTGTTGTAGAGCCAAAAATGTAGAGGGGGGCCATAGACCTTTCTCTATACTGAATACAAAATGATCGTTTTAGTTGTATTCGTTGGCATAGCTTCTCAATATCAATTTCTTTACCTTCCATTTTTTCTAGGGTTAAATCATTTTCCAATGTCTACCTGTTACATGAATAGAAAGGTCTTAAAAATAAAGAATTTAAAATACCCATCTCGACTCCATACCAATCTTCTCAATCAATTATATATTGGGTATAAACCGCGGCCATTATAACGCATTTCCCAATGGCGTCCAATGTGAAAAGGGTTTAAGTATTTACCATATATGTATTTTTTGTATTTTACTGTGATTGTATTATTATAATGTAGTATAAACATCTAAACATATGTAGTGTTATAATTTTATTATTAGCTATATTTAGATACATGTCATATCCCAAGGGGCAGTCATGACATATTGCTCCTCCTGGGTTCCGTCCTTGTAATGTAGTTTAGTAGTTCGTGCGTACTATTAGTTTTAAAAAAGAATAGAAAAAAATTTAAAATAGTTAAGTTTTGCACGCATTTATTGAGTTTTCAGTTATCAAGTGGACTATTGAGGTCACACATGAATGCAAATGTCAAAAAGTAACATCGGTTCAATCAAAGATTTGATCCTTGGAAGAAATTAGCCATGCCATTTTAGAATTATAAAGAAAAAGGAGGAGGGGGCGCAGCCCCCTTCGAAAAGTAGAAGGAGGATGAGCTCCTCTGAGCCCCCCTCGTCTACAGCCCTGGACTAAAGTGAAAAAGGGTAGCCATGGAAGACAGAACAAGTTAAGTGCCACAAAAATCCCCATTTTGTCTTGTTAAGGGAAGGATGAACACTTCCCTCGACACTGCCTTTATGCTAAAACCCCTGCAGCCGTTGATAGACGTTGGACTGTTTTCAAGGTTCTCAAACTAAGAATAATAGAAATCGATCTTAAGACAAGTTATGTAGCCAAATGTTATTGATTATTCATCTACTTGGTGAGATTACAGCTTTAAAATTTGTACCATACTAGTAATTCTAAATTCTTTTAGAATTTAATTCATTCGACGCGGTTTTGAAATACAAATATAGATACAGACTGATAATTGGCTTTTTATTTGCAAAAGGATCGTCTTTTTAGAATTTTATCAAAAACCAGACAAGATCTAAATAAGACTAATCATCACTGACGTAATAGGTATAGAAATCTCGGACATTTTAAAAAAAATATGAAAAGACGAACAACGGTTGATGTATGAATAATTATGGTAGAGGTAAATATATATCAAAATGAAAGAAAAATTATGGAAGGATTGGAAAATTTGAAATTGAGACAAATATAACAAATAAGAAAATAGAAGTCCCATGTCAAAACAATTTTTGACAACTATTATAAAAAAGTTGCGGTCACGAAAAGCGGTCCCTTTCGAGTTAACAACCGTACTACTTTTAGAACATCAGGCAAAAATTGAATTCTCGTCATCGTTTTGCACGTCACGAATAGAAAAAGAAAATACATATGAATTAAAGTTTGAAAAATCTGATGGATACAAAACCTCTGCTTATCAACAGTTCAACTGATGTTATTGCTATTTGTTTTTTTGTCTTAAATGTTTGTTGGAGAGTTTATTTGGATTTTACCGTATAAAAAAGGTGCAACGTGGTAAAAAGTGTTTTTATTTTTTAATTTGCTTGGTGAAAAGATGTGGCGGAAGATTTCAATAATCGTATCATATGCACTTAACCAATTGATTTGTGGATGTCATTCAGTCAAGACGAAATTTATGCGGCCCTGTACAAATTGCGTACGAGATTATTTTAAAAAATAAGAAACTCAAGGATTTTTCAAGGGTCTTTATCGAATGTTAAATGATTTTTGCCAAAGCCATTTGAAATTTTCAGTGAGTGATATCGGTCCCAGAAAGGTTGCTGAGCACTAAATTAATAAAAAACAACGTTCAAACTACGCCCAAATCCAGCTTTTTTCTCACTTTTTATGATGGTTTTTCAAAGATTGACGATAGTGTCTGAAGGAGGGGGTGGAGCTTTCCGAGACTGCCGAAGTTGGACTATTGTGAGCTCCATTGCTAGTTGCGTCTATTTGCGAAGAGAGGGCCATCGTTTCAAGAGCCGTATGTTTCACTTACAGTTTTGATTTAAGAAAATAGCTGTTTAATGGGGGACAAGCCATTACCCATTATCTTATTTTTCAACCCCTAAAAACCTGAGAGACGCAGCGCCAATAGAAGTTTGATCATTAATATGCCGCACCCTGCTTGAGCCAACAGGGCAGCTGTTACCGATCCCTCACTAAAATTTGTCCGAATAAAACGTGCTTTAAACTTGTGAAGATGGCTGTGTTAAGTTTGCAAATGATATTGTCAAATACTATCATTCTCACCCAGTGTCAATGCTACAATATTTTAATTGGAAAAGAAAAGAAAAGGAAAAGAAAATGGAAATTAAAAGTAAAGGAAAATCAAATGGACTTACTTTTCTAACACCTGTGTATCACCAACAGCAAAATTCTTAGACCAGTAAACAGGGCCCTAGATAAGGTCTTGAGACGCGCAAACCGCTTTTCCAATGTGTCGAAATAACACTGCGATTTGCTAATCTCAGTAAAATTTAGAAGAAGCAATGGCTTGACACCCACACAAAATTTTCTCGTCCCAAACTCGTTATCGAGGCTTAGCTTTTAATCTAATAATTGCATGCGAGATAATGACCGTAGTTACATTAGAATGCGCAGCAATATCGGATAATCGTATTGATGCTGTGAAGGAACGATTAACCATTCATTGACAACCTGTTGTACGTGGACAAGCACTGGCAATAAAGGGATCAAGAGAAGTATGGGTTAAACAGGCGAAGAAGACACTTCAATTTTGCCACTTAATCCAACTCACCTTCAATATTGCAGATACGTTCTGCCACCATCTGCAGTTTAGATAAAGAAGCCAGACATTCGACAGAGCGACTAACAATCCTAGGATCGTTTTGATATTTATCCTTGATAATAAATTATAACCGAAACTTGTAATCGATCTTTTTCTACGTCTGTATTGTTTCTTATTTCAAATACGATAAAACTATAATAAAGTATTGATATCAGGACAGAACTGGTTAGGGGTCAGATGGTTTAAAAGATTTCTCGCTAACTTCTTGCATTGATCCTTTGCATCGAAGGTACTTTCATCTCAGAATCTGAATGGTTTAAATGACGATTCAGTGGAAACCAATAATTATGAGAGATTTCGAAAGCTATCACGTGATTAGCAGTATGACAAATGTAGGGATGCAGTTTTTAAGGCGGTACTCTTTAAGAATTATGATTTTATGATAATTGTTGATTGTATAAGCAAGAAAGGGGAGTGTCTTGTGATTCGGTATCTAGGAGTGATATGCTTTTACGATTCCAGTGACACATCTTTATCTTAAAACACGTTGGGTTTTGCCTCTTTTTCGTGAGAAAATCTCTGAGTTCCCAATTCGAGTCTCTTGAAAGAATCCATGAGACACGCTACACGTGTAAGGTACTTGACAGTCTAATGTAATGGATTATGGTATGATAAATATCAAAACGTGACGACTTGCAGAGGAATGATTTATAGAACGGCTGCAGTAGCGCGACAAAGGGCAAAACCTAAAGCAATCAAAATTTTGCTTGGTCTTGTGAGTGGGATGCTGATCCAATATGTACTACGTGCTGCAGCTTCTGCAGAGTGCAAACAATGGGTGGCTGTGGGTGGAAAATCCAACAAATTTCAGGAGGAAAAACAAAATATTTGCTCAGGAACATATCAGCTAGAAGCTGAAAAAGAAGAACCATTCCAAAGTCGCTCTTGTTAACACAATCACGAAACTGAGATACCTTCTAAACAAAAAAAAGGAAAATTGTCATTTTTCCGTTTAGAAGCATACTTCTACAATTGAAAAGTAATTTCAAGCATTTTCCTTGCAAATCTCAGTCTAAGTGACCAAAAAACAATTGCCAGGAGCCTTTATTAAACAACACTTTATATTAACGCTTCAGAGAGATGAAGAGGCATAGCGATATTGAAGCTTCAGAGAGACTCGAGAATTTGCTGGAAAACGATTCTCTTTAAGAAAGATGCGATGAAAATGATACTTTCAGACGATCAGATCTTTAATTTCTGGTTCTATTGAGATATATGGTAGAAAGAAGAACGCCTCGCGGCTCATTAACAGTTCTGTCCATGTTTCACTTAAACTGCGTTACGTTTTTAGTGTTATTTACTAAAACTTTAGAAAACTTTCAGGACTTAAAATAAAAAACAAAATTAAAAGAATTCGTACTATGTCTGAGCTTAAATTCTTGAAAAATGCTTGTGTCAAAGACTATGGAAACCCCGTAGCAAATATTAGTCACCAGACAAATGTAAATGGCAATTTACTCTATTTTTTTTAAATTATTTCAATCATGCCTTTTCGCAAAATACATACTTTGACTGCATTATTACCACGCATGCTTGATATAGGGTTAAGTCTACAGATGATATTGAAGTTTGAATTGATGATAAAGAAAGCAAGATATGATTGACTGGGAAGTTTCACATTTTTTCATCCACTTAGAACTATGCAGTGTTTCAGATACGCTTTAAAGCACAAATTTATTCATGCACATATTAATAGAGCATCAAAGTGCAGTGTCTGTCTTCGCGATTCGAGCCCTGCCCTGGTCCTGCACATTGTTTTTATTATTAAAAACCACTCTTTACTTTTTAGTGCCTTAATAACGTGGACCTACAATCCTTGCCAAAAATAACTGGAACACCTTCCCATTGCGGCATGCAAATAAACAAAGCAAGTCTAAAACTACCTCATCAAAATATCACTGCCGCTTCAAAAATTTCGACCCCCTCCCCTCGTACAATGTTGATTTACTTTCTCAATACTTTCATACAGTTTTCAGTAAAGAAATTTTTACCTTCAGGATGAAAACAGCCGAATTGAACAACATTGTAATGGGGGGGGGTATGTAGGGGGGGGGGAATATGTCAAAAAAGCTTCAGCTTTGCACAAGAGCTCGAACAATTTTGGCAAGGATTCTAGTATCGAGTCAAACACAGCCTTTTACATGAAAATACAGTGTTGATCCACAAAATAATAGCGAAGTGATAGATAATAGTTGATTAACAGTTATTTTGGGTGATAAATTGAAATAATAGATAAAGAATAATGAACTTGGTGAATGATACTACCTAGAGCTAAGTCGTTCTTTTGGAAGCTTGAACAATAAAAAAGGACAAAAACAATAAACAAAACAAATGAAGCTACATATTTGCAACTAGAACAGACATCTAAATGTCCTATGGCGTAGTTTAAAGGGTTGATCAAAGAAACCACGTAGCTGTCGATGTCGGCTAGGGTGGAAAACCCGAGAAAGAACCATTCCTGAATAGAGCAGGCTTTAAAACAAGAAAACAGATATAGAACGAACATAAATATATTTGAACTAAATCAAGCTCACGGAATTAAAATTATGACCACTTTTCAAAATATCATTTGGAAAACTGTAACGAAAGGGGGCAAGTTGTTGTCAAAATTTTCATTTAGGGGGCACAGCCCATCCCCATGCCCCCTGCAGCTACGTGGCCATAATCAAGACGCACTGCACACATTCGTGTATGTGGTTTTGAATTTTTGAGCGGCTATGACGTCATAATTGTGACATTTGCTTTATGATATGTAACGATTGGGTAAATTGGAGTTTATACAAGGGAACGTTTATACAAGGGCTTGACTAGAAAGAATTTTATTTTACTCAACTATCGTGCAATAATGGTTATGTTATGTTTAACATAGCATTCTTCTGCTCTCAAAGAGTGAAAGCATTCTACACTGAAAGCCATTTAAACTTTTTCAGTTATCATACGATTATTTTCGGAATAATGGTGCAAGAACAGCAATATTGATAGCGAGATATTGTATCAAGAATGCAAAACCCTTTAGGCAAGACGCTCGTACGTGTATGTCATGTACCTGGGGTACGCAGTTCAGGAAATATACTTATAGGGAAGAGGATATTGCAAAGGGCGTAGAATAGCTGAGTTTTTAATGTAAGAACGGGGCTGGCACTGTAGCACGGAGGTCAATAAGAGGGGCACAAAAAGAAGATTGATTAAGACGACTTTTCCAGAGAAAGAGTTGGTTGGAAAGTTTTAAGGAAATGCTACTATTAAACCAGCCCAAAACATATCGAAACAGGTAATGAATTCCAAAAGCGAACAATAACATATATTGAGACGGTTCATGACTTCAACCCTTTTCTAAGGACACCTACATACAATTTGTTGTTTTGATAACGAAATAGCGTCTGACAACAGTCGCCCGTGTCAGAAAGAGCGATATCTCGGTAAAACTCAATGAAAATACGGCTTATAAAAAAAATAAAAATTCAAACAGTTTCTTTTCTGGATAACATGCCAGTTAATGTCACTAAAATTTGTTTCGTTGAAATGATAAAAGTGATAGAAGATATTAATGGATCAACATGAAAAAACCTTTTGCGAAGTAACACGTTAAAAATGAATGCCAAGAAAAACGTAGAAATCAAATGCATTCCAGCGTTTTCTAACTGATTCACGGAATAGTTATGACAAAAATTATGGTAGAATGGATAAAAACTTACCACTATGGCAACTTGAAAAAGAATCCTTCCTCCTGCTTCCCTCTGAAGAACAGACACAACCAGCGACGGGGTTTCTTGATTTAAAAAGCCAAGGACTGCGAAGGAGACGCCAATCAGATCTGTGATGGTAAGGAAATTGATTATGAAGTATTCAGAAGTACAGTATAACGAGAAATAAGGGTATATTTTAGGGATATTATTCAACATATCCCACGAGTAAATCTAATTACGGTTGTAAAGAGAACAGGGAAGTTCGGACGCCCCCATCGAAAGTTATAGATATCTTTGACTTCTGGTTACTGAAAAATTGTTTTAGGTGAAAAGAAACAAAGAGAAATGACTCAAGTAAATGAAAAGATAAAAGATCACAATCAAGGCGAGTTCTTATGATTTCCTGCTGTCGATTATGCGGCGTAGGAGCCCAAAAATTTTAAGGTATTCGAAGACAAAGCGGAACGTACCGAAACCAATAATAAACGCTTTCGCAAAACTCAGTTTTCATGAAGTAATGATGCAAAAAAACCCTTGTCGTTATGACTATTTATACTTGTGACATAAAAGGCCAGGGTGACTGTGTTGTGCCGTTTTGCCAATCATTTTACCCAAGACAATGCTAGAACGCTTTGATTGGTCTAAAAATAGCATCTTACACAAAAACACGTTGATTTTGTGGGTCATTAGGGCCGCCATTCTTTACAGGGTTTAGAATTTAAGATGTCATTTTTTGAAATGCTAAAAATGACAGAATGATGAACATTTTTCTATTTATCAAAATTTTTGTTTAAAATTTTTTTGCATTTAATTTTAAATGCTGTAATAAGAATACGGGAATAAAGACAAGTGCCAGATATTATTTTTTAAAGATATTTTAACGATATAAAAAAGTGGATTAGTCATCAATAAGAGATGAGACTACGAAAAAAGTTATGTTATGTTTAAATGTCAGCTAAAACAGACAGTGCAAAATTAGTATATAACAAAAAATTGGACCCAGTTTTCTGTTCAGAGTTTAGAAAGATGATGGAATTTCAATAATTTGGATTTTCATTCCAGATGAATTGTTTGAATTGTAGACCTTTACAAGGTCGAACCCTTATAAAAGACCTTTGCTATAAGTATTTTTTTATTTATCACGATAACCACAAAATTTATAGTTTTATGGTTGTGCCTATGATCATATTGGAAAAGGATTAACAATATTTTCTTCAAGAAAATCAACATAAATTACTTCTAAATATTAGCTCAAGTGTATAAATCAGACAAATTCTGATGTTGGTTGGAATGGAAATTACATAAATTGGTTCCATCATTCTATTCAGAGCCAGCAAGTTTAGAAAATCCAAAGCGAAGCGTTTCCAACAAAGAAGTTTTCCGTTTGTGGAAAGAGTGGAAATAGCCAAGACGACTGGCTAGAATTTCGTAGCAATCGGCTACGGTATTCCAGTTATGTACAGAGTGGAAATAGCCAAAACGACTGGCTAGAATTGCGTAGCAATCGGCTACGGTATTCCAGTTATGTACAGAGTGGAAATGACAGGTTAGAATTGCGTAGCGAAAAACTTTTGTTGTGTAGCGAAATAGGCTTTCAAAATGAGAAAAAGCATGTCATCCATTGATGAATCAGCAGTCAGCTCAAATTTGTCATTTTTGTAGCATATGCAGTATGATTACAAATCATGATTATACTTAAAGGCGCATCAGTCACAAGCAAGATGATTTGGAAGAAAGGTCAGTCACAAGCAAGATGATTTGGAAGAAAGGTATTCACTTGCTCAGCTATCACTTGCTCAGCTCAAATCTACTTAGTGGAAATGTATCAGTGTGTAAAACTGTGATTAATTATAAGCATTTGGCGATAAAATAACTATCGGATGGTATAATACATGACGAGATAATCGTCTAATGATACAAATAAGATTATAAAGAATAGAAAGAATGTCTAGGAGTAAAGCGAAACTTAACAAGACAGCTTTTTACGTTAAATGGGAAAATCGGAAAATCGTTTTAGAGAAAAAAGCAGTGGCGGACACTTGGTCAAATATTGGGGGGCAAGCCTATTGTTTTAATAAGATGACGTCACATTTCCCATTGTTTTAGAACAAAAGTCCATTGTTTTCTAAAGTATTGGGGGGGGGCGGTCGCCCCCCCTCGCCCCCTCAAGTGTCCGCCACTGGAAAAAAGGTAAGCATGACGTGAACTATCCTGGGTGCCAGAGCCTCAGAGAGTCAAAGGATGAAGAACGGGGGAAAGGAAATGCGAAGAAGAATGGAAGAGGAAAGGGCTCTGGCATCCAGGGTAGACGTAAACAGACTATGAAGATCATGATCTATATAGCTACAACTCACTTGTCACCTGTTTGACTTGTATGAACAAAAAATGTAATCGTTCTTTGAGTTTCACAAGAGTAAAAAAAATACTACACCTATTTTTGGAAAAAGGGGCTTTTTCCTGTAGATTACTATCTTTGCTCAATGCATAAAAATTTGTCAAAGTTCCCAAAACAGATATTTCCTGGTTGCAAAGAGTGTAATACAAATCGTATGGCAATTACCTGGAGAGTAATTAATTAAAAATCATCTCACAATTATCATCATCTGTATAAACGATTAACAGAACATTTGAAAAAAACAGAAGAGCAGCCTCCATCAAGATCAAAAATGTCGTCAAATGCCAGATATAAGCATCAATTTATTTGATAAAGAAAAGTTTTTCCTTTAAAATATTTTCTGACTCTGCATAATACTGATAATATTTTGCTCCCATTAATCTGATAGATTTTATACTAGAATGTCTGCCTGAAATACTCAAATCCGCGCAACCTTTCAAAAGATGCGAAGGTTGGGAAGCGTTTAAACCTTAATCTGTTTCGTTTAAACCTTAAGGTGTCTCTTGAAAGCCAGTTCATTACTAGTAAAATTTACGGTATGGTCGCGTTCAGCACATTAGGTCTGTGCCAAAGTGTTTTCATTAATTTCATCTATAAGAGGCTGATATGATCAATTGGTACCGAGGCAGGACAATACTCAGGCTTTTTGTAAGCAAGACAGTTTGGTCAATCAAATATTTCGTTCTATAGACTCTATTTCAAACATTAGTACTAGTGGATACCTTGAAATAGATTGGAAGTAGACGTATATATGCAATACTGTCATAGGCAGTATGGTCGCAATTTGCAATGAAGCATGAAACCAACTAATACTTATTATAGCAAGGCAAAGAATTTGCTAAAATCTCCCATGGTTTTTCCAGCGGTTTTCTTAATTTACACATTATATATTTGCACAAGCACTTAATGCTTTGGGTTAGGCCTATGACGAAATGAGCTTTGCATTTCCAAACGAATAATCCCAACTTGATAATGCTGAAGATCTATAGTCCTATTTCAATATATCAGAGTAGGGATACTGTACTTAAAAACCACGTTATTCATTATTTAACATTATCAGATGCAAATTCACAATTTTAGAACACTGTAAGACTAAATTTCTTGATAATACGAAGATGTCCGGTCAATTAAGACGAATGGACCTTAAGCAACTCTCTACTAGTCCAGATATCAAATATTCAACCAGCAAGCTTTAGCTAATCATTACTCAAGTGCAAAAATACGGTTTATTTTAAGTTCCGGATTATGGAACGGTTTAAATTAGCTCCACTTTCCCATGACTTTGATATGGGCGTGTCACCTCTATTGATAATCGCTATATCCACATGATTTTCTATGGATTACAGAGATGATATATTGGCTTAACTTTTGCAACGGATTCCATGCGTTCACTATAACGAGACATTCTGAATAATACTTCGTATGTGTCCATTCCCAGAGACCTAACGTAATTCACAACGATGTAACCGAGAAAGTGATTAACACAACCGCTACGATTAAAGCCATTCCATCGCTACTTTTACAGTTGCCAGTCAATACAAAGACGATAAAAATTGTAAAATTATCTCATGTGATCCTCAATGTTGGTTTTAGGGTGTAGGAATTGAGAAGGACACGTTTGAGTATTATAAATTTAAAAATTGAATTTTGTCCTCGGGGCAGCTGAGAAAAGGAAAAACATATAAAACAATACTCAAGACTTTTGGTGTTCAAAGCATAGGCTAGAATACAGTAATAACATGCATAAAAGAAACTGCAGATTACGACCACCTAGGCTGACGTTTTGCTAATGAAGCATATTCAGTGTAGGAACCATTATGTAGAAGTAGAGTAATCAGTTGCAGAAAATCACAAACTGACTAAAATGGCTTCTATTCTTTCAAAGTTAGTTATTTTTTCCTACAAGCCAAAGCATTTACAATATAAATCAGAAGAAAACTCGTTCACTTTTGTTCCCTCTTCGTTCACTTTTGTTCCCTCTTCGTTCACCTTTTCTAGAATCTTATTCAACGTCCTCATTGCAGGCAAACATTTCAGTCTCTCTATTCTTTCCAATCTGTTAACTTGAATTGTACTTAGTGAGACTACCTAATAACTGCACGATAAAAGCTTGAAGTTCTGCCATCTTTCTCAAAACTACGCTAATGTCTATATATACCAAATGACAATAAAACGGTTACAAATCAAAAGGAAGAATAATGGGACCCAAAATCCCCGGATTTTGGAGAGCATTGTATAGCTGATAACGAAAAGTGTAAACTCTTGAAATAGGAAAACTTGAGAGAAACTTTTAAATTGGAAAGTACGATGATGACGGACTGGAATTCACATCAATGGGGATTTGTGTTATATAGTATATTTGGTAATTTTTGCTATTTCTGAATCCATTCTTATGAGCAGATATCTTTGAGCGTTTAGCGAAACGACGGCAATTAACTTAACAAGAAAAAAGTGGTCAGGATTAGATTTTAAGTCACTTACAAAAAAGTATCAAATAGTCTAGAGATGTGATTTCCAAAAAAAGATCCTTTAGCGCAATTATAATGACCTTTTGCCAGGCAAACCTCGGACCACCTCTGAATTGAATCGGTGAATACAGAACTGACAAAATGTCGGTACAGTTATGGAACAGTCAAAGAAGGAGATTATGATCCACCTTTGCTAGCAATACTGTCAAGACAGTATCTTAATCCTGATAATACTGGGCTCGTATCAAATATATTGCTCAGCCGGTACATAACACTCGAGAATAGCCAATTTTAGCAAATGCACAATACGAATCAATGTCTTTCTCTCCATAGCTGACACCCCCTACAGTAAAAAGCAAAACAAACAACAAACACTCCATACTTAAAAACCGTTATCAGATCCCAGCATGTTATTAATCCGTATTCACAATAGGGTGAAGCTCTAAGGGAAATGGTAACAGATTATCATTTTTCGCGAAGAAAGGAATTCATCGGCACAATAGTCTCTCCAATTGCCATAGGGGAGGAGATTTTTAGTGTTCATTCGCAATAAGGATATGGACATTTTTAAACCCACGTTTTTTGGGACTTAACAAAAAAGGGAGTCAAAAAGCATCCTTGTCGCAATACAGTGCTGAGATTTATTTCCATTTCAAGGACTGATCAGTTGAACCTTATCTGAATATACCATCGGCATGTAGATTGACTATTGAGTTGATAGTAGCTGATTTTAAAACGTCTCTTTCCATATGAAATTTGCAAACACTTTTTAAGGATTCAAAATTAAAAAGAAGGCAAACATTTTGAAACATACAATAAAACCCTTGTGAATAAAGTCCACCGTAAAATTCCTAGAGTAGCTCAAAGAAATCATGATTTCTTATCTACTATGTCAGTTTATATTAAACCAAAGTTATTTTTAAAGGAAGAAGAGAATGGCTAAATTCCCCATGAAGAAGTGAAATTATTGCTCTGGGACTGGCTTGGTAGTTTTCCTGGAAAGGAAGTCGTACAGTGCTTGCAGGCTGTCTCTGATGCAAACAAGAATGCATCGATCTCTAATGCTCTCAGAGGTATTAAACCAGGTTAAAAAGATTTCATCGCTTGAAGAACATACGTAAATCGTCATATAGAAGTTGATTATTCTGCGCATCTTGCAGCCAGAGTCGATAAGATCGCAATATCATCGTATCATGAACATGCCCAGTAAAGGTGCTACTAGTTATTGAACATAAATTATAATCCTTTAAACGATCCATTCAACTAGACCGCTTCTACAAATGGTCCTAACTTAATTATCGCGACACAATATCATTCTAGAAACCCAATTAGCAAAAAGTAAACATATCTTTATTAAAAAACACTTACGATGCAGCAAAATGAAATCTAGACCTCTGTAGACTGGTTTGTTGGGATAATCGGAAATGAGCTTGGATTTCACCCAGATCCCAACAAACTGTGAGAAGTTGCTTTTAGAAAGCGTCTCGCCCATTGTGGAAAAGTTTGGCGCAAAAACGATTAAATTTAGGCCGACCAGCAAACTTTACATCTATTTGAAGAATGATTTCTATGGCATTGTTTCTTTGGTTTTTCCAGTAGGATAAACGCTTGAAGACGCCTCTTAAGAACATTGTTATGAAATCGGGCAGACAGTCTTGCAACTAGATTAGAGTAAGCGCTTTGGCCAAAGTCTACCTCACACGTAGAAGCACGAAGAAGCTAGCCTTAATCCACGTTTAAAACGGAAATACAAACGAAATTATTTGAATATGACAAGCCTAGGTTTTCTTGTTCGTGAAAAAAACGTCTTTGTTCTAAAGTAGAAGTTACTAGAAATAGACAGCCAAACCTTGAAGCTTTGGCTTGGATTGTCTAATGGGCTGAATAAAAGTAATAAACAAAGGAAAAATTATATACACAGAAACTAATTTTAGTAAATGCTTTAGGCATATAAAAAGGATCCGATATTACTGTTTTTTTACTAGAAACAGCATAGTTTAGACTGGTACCATAATAGGTTTTCATTCACGATTGTTTTGAGGCTAAATCAAGCATATTTAAAAAACCAAAGAAAACTAAAACGAAGATTCCAGCAAACTTCCCTCGATTTTCATTCTTTTCCAAAAATAATATTTCAAGGACTGACAACCGAGGTGGCATATTGGCTGTGATGAGTTGTTGCTTGGCAACGTGTTTGGAAGCTACTTTCTCTGATTTGTGCATGTACTACCTTACGAAGTTATCAACATAGCAAAGTTTAAAGCAAAGATCAGCAAGAAAGCCCGCCCAGATACACTTGTTAGGAAAATTTCGAGTCAAACGTCGACTTTTTCTCGTTTTAATACCAAACCTTTGCAAGTTGCAACGAGAAACTATCCCTGACGTGCAGTTTTCAAAGGACTCCCGTTTATCAATTTTTACGACAAAATATAATCTGTTAAAAGGTTTTTCCGGCAAGAAGGATATTCTCTGGTACTATTTTTTTGGATGGCAACACACACAAATAGTGAGCTCTCGAACTGTAGTTGAAATACTTTGGGGTTGAGGATAAGAAAATTATGGAAAGTTCCCAGTAACCTTCCTCGAAAATAAACATACAATCATTGCTAAAAGTACTTGGGAACACAGCAATATGCGTTGTGTTTTTACATTTTTCTACTCTTTTCCCTGAAAATTTTTAGTCTGCACCCAAAATAATTTTTTGACAGTTTAGAAAAATATCATACAATTTGCAAGAAAAACCGTACTTCCTAATCCCCAGCGTCGTTTTGTAGTAAACCAACATCGTTCAAAAGGGGGGATGGGGATGGCTGAATTTGCCCCTTAAAATCTTACGTTAGTGTACCAAGACTTTTTGCAGGCATTGTAGCTGAGTTCCAGGGGATTTTTTATCGCCATTTTCTGATGCAGCATTATAAAATATCATCTAATGCTAGCGTGTTCTAAAATATCCTTAACTCATTGGTTCGATAGTTAGCATTTGCAAGATAAAAAACTGGACGCTGAGGCTTTATTTAAACTTTTAAAAAATCTCTGTATTCTGGACCCTGGTCTTTCGCCAAAATTGTTTTTGCGTTAGAAATTCTGAGTCTGATTGTTTAAATTGAAAATGTAAAACTTTCTGAAAAGATTGGTTTAGCTACAAGGCGCAGCAAAGACCCCAAAGACCTCTGGCAAGGGTGACTGCTACAGAGTTTTATAGGAGAATTTTCTTAAAACAAAGAGAACGTTATGTATACTGGCAAGGCGGCACCACGATAGCTGGAATAGAGAAGCGAACAATACTAACCTTTTGTAGAGCAGATTTTCTCTCTCAGATCAGAAGGGATGCCGGGCTGAGACCGTTATACACAAGTATAGGGATCAGAAGAAGGAAATCAGACTTTCGCAATCCTTTATTCAAATCCTAGGACCGAATAAAAATATTTTCAAAAATTGGCAAAAAATTGATTATCAAAAAACGCAATCAAAATAAAACAGTTTACATGTAAAGTGAAAAAGATTCGTAAACTATGGGGTAATGTTATTGTAAAATAGATGTTTTCGTTACTTTTTAACAACAATTTGAGGCTTCGTTGGACCACCAGCGAGACAGGAGGACGGTAAACAAACAGATAAATTGAGATAAAAGCATCAAGATTAAACTGTAATTGATTTTCAAATAAAAGTGAGGATTGAATAAAAAAGGAGGACGAAGCGGAGGAAAGTATTCTTGAATAGATGTTTTCATCCAGTGTAAAAAGCTGTTTAATAGTAAAATGAATTCAGGAAACACTTTCGAGTTTCTCGAATTTATTTTTCTCTGGTTCGAAGCAAACAATTGAACTTTTACAAAATAAACCTCTAAACTGGCATGGCTTTCATATGTAACTCAAGACCCATATGTTCCCCATACAGGCCTTCCTTGAAGGCAGCAAGCCTGATCGAACAAAGCTAAACGTGAAAGCTCATTGGCTGGTGATGATTTTATTCAGACCAATCAGCTTCATTTTAACCGGCCCGTCAGTATTCATGCCACAGCTCTCATAACGGTACAATTTTTACCAACATTTGATCCTAAGACTTAGCTAGTAGCCTATTTCAAGAAAAATCCTTGTAAATAAGGAATTTGGGTTTCAGCAGTTTGGATTCAAAGGGATCCGGCAGCAAAGAACACAGCAGGACTAGCGCTTTACTGCAGTTCAGAGTTCTGTTTGGCAAATTCTCTAAGTAGTCGCCTGCAGTTTATTTAACAGCAAATTGGAGCATCTTTTTGGCTAAGGGAAACGATGAGTAAGCTGCACTTCCCTTCCCTGGCAACGGTACTTCTTGCTATTTGTTTGAATGGCTTATGCGTGATTTTCCACAAAGTCCGATTCCCATTTGACATTTTTTGTGCGCGCGGGCGTAGCGCCTAATTCTGAGCATGCATAGTTAGAATCAAGTGGTCACGATTTTGCGTCCGCTGAGAGCGCCAGAAAGTTGATAGGATCTCAACTTTTTGTGCGCTCGGTCACTTGACAGCACCACAGATTTTGGCGCTATGCCCGCGCGCATAAAAAATGTCTAATGGAAATCGGTCTTAATATCAAATATTTTTGAGCGCTTCTTCAGCAAAGACATAACAAAATTTTTCGTGGCAATGCTTTAGCAACAAATAAAACAATCCTGTAAATAATTTTGATTTTGTTTTAATAGGCGACATTTGTCGTTTAACTTACAAAGAATTGTCAACAGCATATATTTACAACTTATCTTAGAAATTGCAATTGTTTGTAACTTAATGAATGGAAAGAAACTGTTTTTTGCAAGATGGGCAGGCAATGCGTAGGTGCCTTTTACAAAAATATTTTGTGACAGAAATTTATTTGGATATGAAAACCTCCGTTTACAAGCAAAAATTCAATGCAAAGAGCGCAACATTCAATCCTGACAAACAAACTATTCGATTGTTATTATTTTAATAAAAAACACGCCCAAACACTTTTCGAATATACCTGTTGATTTTGGTCCACTTTTTAAAGACTTGTGTTCATTGTCAAAATCGTTGGGGACAAAAGCAATAATTCCTCTAACATAAAATAATTATCTTTTGACAAACAAACTTAGAGATTGATGTTTTTATACAAAAGGAATTAACCCAAGCTTTTTCTAAAGTCTGGTTTGGTTTGGAAAGTCTGAGAATGTTTAGTTTGATTTTGGTCTTCCTGTCAAAGACCTGGGCACTCGAAAACAACTCTAATATTATAAAAAATTGGACAGAAGTTGACAGAAGCAATAATTACCATAATCCAGACCTGTATAAAGACAATTTTAAATTCAACTTATAAATGCACCCATTGATTTTAGATAAAAAAATTCTAAAAACATTCTAGATATTTTGTTGCTTTCACTATTTGAAAAATTTAACTATTCTAAAATTATAAAACGAAAACTTTTTGAAAGCAATCATTTCGTAATGATAAACAAGACGTACTACTAAATGACCCTGAAAATGTTTTCTTTTATATAACTGATTTTCTTGATTTCCTACCTCTAAACAAATAAGAATAAAGCCATGTCAGTAAGAAAGAAAAAGTACAGAAACTGAAATTCTATATGATGCATTTGTTTACAATCTGTTCTGAAAATACAAAAACTACTTTCGCACAAAATCTGAAGCAAGAAATGGTTTCTTGTGCAACTCTTTGAACACGATTAAGGACCCGTTTTGGTACAGCATGAGCCTTAAAATACATCTAGAAATAATGAATCAATATAATATGAAGATAAAATACCCAGAGGATAGACAAATTGGCTAATTAAATAATAAAATGTCACTTTTTACTTTCAAGACAGTTTAATTAAAGCTGTCATGCTGCTGTCAATGTTCCTTTCTACTCTTACACAAATTTTCAAACATTCACGGAAATCAAATTAATTTAAAGTTAATCTTGTTCGCCTTGAATTAGCTTGGTAAAAAAAGGAAATTGCTAAAGAGGCTGCCGCAATTTCCATTTTTTTGTTATACTAAAAAACTTATCACTAATTAAAAGGAAACATGGATTTCTCATTATTCCTAATGCTCAAGCTGCTGCAAAGAGTTAACAATCAATGTATACTTTGTATGATACACCAATGATGACCAATCTGGACGTTATGACAGCGTCGATTTTCGGTCCAATTTCGGTTATCTGGCTATACCGACCAGCATACCCAATTGGTTTCCCGCAATTTGGGTTCAATAAAGGGCTTAGTGAACTAAGTAATAATAACCCAGGGGTTAGGGTCGCAGACTTCAGATGCAAAAGTTTGGAGTTCGAGTCCCTGACATGACAAAACTTTCACCCAGTATGAGGAGAGTTGCCAGCTCTCTGCAATTCCAGGCGTAAGAATCACGAGGTGTGGTCACATCGAGAGAAGGACCGGGACACTGCTCGATAAGCATAGCTCCAAGTGTCCTAAAAACTACCTTCGGAAGCAAGGTAGACACAAATACAAACAGAAACAATAACACGAGAAGCTATTCCTTTAACGATTACAAAACAATTTTTCAATATCTGTTGCCAAAAGCTTATGCATTATCAGCCTAATTGAGCCTGTTGAGGAGTAAGATTTGGCAATGTATATTTTAGAAAAATCACTGCCTACTGAGAGGGTTTTGATCAAAAGATTCAGTGAGAACGCTAATAGTTATGCAAATATGAAAACATTGCATATGGTGTCCAAATTTTAATTGCTATCGAAAATACTCTTGAAAATAAGAACGGTATAATCTTGATAACTCAAACTTCAAAGAACAAAAATGGTTGGAGTTAACGAATGTTCAAGTTAATGGATGTTTGGCGCTTTGAAAGTATTGGGGAAGGTTAAAGGCAATCTGTCTCGATGTTGATTGATTATAAGAACAAAGGGATTTTTTATTGCTTCCAGTCCCCCTTTAATTTATCGCATTGTAAAAATATGGCGAAGCGATGGAATTGTGTTTGGGCTATTGTTTCAGCTATTGTTCTCGTTAACCAATCCACAACAAAACAGTTTGCCTTTAAAGTGGAAGGTTAGACAACAGTTGGCGTTATCATGGAGTTATCGGGCGCTTGATTTACAAGGATTGCGCTGCAGTTCGTGTCTGGTCTCTGCATGAAAATATATATTTTCTGAAATAGGTGAATTATTGTGTAGTTAAAGGGGGCATATGCTTCACGCTAACACAAAGAAACTGTGTGCTGCCAGTAAAGAGTTTAGTGCTGCAGAGAATGAAAAAGAAGGCAAGTTGGCCAAGTAAAAAACGGAGACGTCTGAAAGAATAGAACCACTTTTGATAAATTGATGAGCTTCAAAAAGGAATAGTCAGTCAAGGCTACTTTGTCTTTCTCCTTGGCGACAATTTCACCTCACAAATGACATCACTGACTATTGAAAGGACCGTTGAGTTGAGATAAGGAACAGAAGAAATCCACAGCAGAACTCAAGATAACATTATGTAGAATTGACATACGATAAAAGTGAAGCTAACGTTATATATGAAAAGGTTAAATCGATCTGAGTTAAAAAAAGGCTGGAGCAAACGGTGATAAATCTGTAGTCTAATTCTAGATAACATTAAGTAACATGATGTAACTAGCATATGGGTGTACAGGATAAGCCTTCGAAAGGGTGATGATGCATCTCGGATATTCATGATTAATCAACAGATTGGGGTTTAGAAGAACATAAAACAAGGAATATAAAGAGAAACAGAAGAGTCAAATACAGCCAAGATAAAACAACTATTGTGAAAAACAAAGAAATAGGATAATCAAACGTTGAGTTTTCAACAAGCCAAAGAACTTGAGGGAAGACTCGGGGACATTAGATAGTGTCGAATATGATGTGTATACCTGAGATGGAAGTGAGAAACAAGCGAAAAAATAGAGCGACAGATAAGAACGAGACTAACAGGGCGATTAGAGAATAGAGAAGGATTCACTTGAATTGAAAAGAAGGCAGAGAAAAACAAGTATAAGGAGACTGGAGTTAGGGGAAAAGATTGAAGTTAGGAGGAAATGTAATAGCAAAAATATATATAAGATGAGGTGAGTATCCATAACAACAAAGGCAATTCATGACGAATTTATCGTCTGTTGAGGCGATAGAGCAAGTTAATGAAATACAAAGACAGATAATTACGAACACACATTATTTGTACATTAATAAGAATTAAAAAGTAAGTTATAAGACAAATACAATGGAAATCCGTATATAGAATAGCGATGTTTATACTGAAGATATAGTTTGAAGAATAATTACAAAAAGGCTTTGTATCAAGGGTACAAGTTTCATCAGTACTGTATAATCCCAAATAAGGTAGTTCTTCAAGGTAAGACAATTAGGATGAAAGCAACAACAGATGTCCAATGGAAAAGCAATGTAAGGTAGAGACTTTTAAAAGATGGCGAGTTTATATAGTAAAGAGTTGGCTGAATGCAAAGGTTATACCGTGCTTTGAATGATTCATTTCACGTAACAGCACGATGGTTGAGTTAGTTTTTTGTTCAAGACAATTTAACATAGATATCTCTCTTTCTCGCTTACAATCAAACAATGAACAGAAGCCTTCTTATAACAAATTCTAATACTTCTAGTTTAATAACAAATTACAGAAGAGAATTTTTCGAATTTCACGTAGACGAAGAGGCCAATTTATATACTTAGTTAAAACAAAGAAACAAAGCTTACCCAGTTGTCAAACTGTCGCCTCGCAGATGAGAAAAGAGAACCAGTTATTATCCAATCTATGCAGTAGCAACATAGATACGATTTCAAAACCAATCGCCAAACACACAGATTAGAATGGGGTCTTCAAAAGCATAAGACAGTTGGATATAATGAATGAGGTTACACATTTCGTGAGAGAAAACAGCCGTGTCCTTTCTGCTTTGTCTAAAGAAGCTTACACTATTTAATCTTTTTCATTTCCGCGAAAAGTTAATTCTCTACGATAAGTGGATTGTATCGTAGTCTAAGAATGTTGTTTTTGGTTCTTGCTGTTGATTTTGCCCTTACCTGTAAAATAGCTAAATCTAAGGTGCTTTTGATTTTCGTTTATTCAATTTCTTTTTTAACTAGAATAAGCATCCGTTTTTTGACAACAATATGCCATTATAAACAAAAAAACAAACAGCACTATGTATAAAAAGATTTACTGCAAAATTTTTTGAAAGTCAACTACGTTAGTGCAGATTCTGCCTGACATCAAAAGATTGCACCAATTATTTGTGCAATTTAATGTCTCTTGCAAAAAATGAATTTTCATTAATTCTGTATATCCTTGAATCTATTTCAAAAGCTTACTTTAAACATGATTAATTCGTTTTTACAATGACTTGAAAATGATATTATATCTATTTCTCGTGTTATATTGCCAATTCAAATTTCAAAAGATCTCTCTGAAACACATTCCCATATCAGTGCATCCGATAAAAACCATAATAAGGCAATTGTCATAGTACTTAATAAGAATGATAAATGACAAGTCATGTATAAGATTATCCTGAGAAGAAACACTATTCAAAAGAAGAGAGGACATGCGAAAGTAGAAGACATCTCGCAAAAATGACATGTCATAAAAGAAAACTTGTCACCAATAAGACACGTCAAGACAATCTAACAAGTTCCACAACCGACTGCCTTAAAAACAAATATCACACTCAAACCACAATTTATCTATTTTCTTAACTGGAAACGTTCTCGGATTCTCAGTTAAGGACTGTTATATCATATTTCAGTGTCTTATTCAAAAATGAAAATTCCACAGAGCATTCACTTCTGTCTAGGTGAGGAACGTAAAGTATCTGATCCCCGCAAGGCACCTGCGATGGAGCCAGTTGAAGTTCCAGATGCTAAGTTATTCGTTCGAGTAAACAAACATGGTAGTTATTTTTCTTCGTTAGTCAACAGAATTATATAATAATGATTCAAATTATCCAAAAAGCAAATTACTGGTTACTTAGCTATGTAACATCACTGGATTAACTACCAGGTCATACGTTCTGGTCTCACGTTCCATCCGCTATGATTCACAGTCGAGTGAAAGGAATCTCCTAAAATCGCAGGCAAGTCTCAAACCCGATAGCACCACCACGTTCAAAGATGTTACAATAACAACAAGGCTAAGCTAGATAAAACAAATTACACATTACCTTTTCCAGCGTATGTATTAACTTCAAGAGCTCTGTCAAATCTGAATGACCTTGTTGTGTGTTTGCCCTCTCCTGAAAGTATATATGCATATATACATATGGTCGCTATTAGACACGGTATATGTCTAGATCGAAAAGAGGCTTGTTGTCTCACAGTCAATGAAAGGTCTCTTGCAAAAAGCCACATATCGTTTTACAAACCTATTACAATAGTAAAAGAAATTTAATTCCGTGGCTAGCACACGCTAATACGGGGCAACGTTATGAAAACTATACTTAACGGTTACTGCTTACAAAGGAAATTGATATGTCAGTGAAACGCCCACGAATTATATGTCGGTGTAAAACGTAAAACTACCTGTATTGCTCATGAAATATTATAGGAATTGAAAATATCACACAACATTAACTTTTTACTAACACCTTTGTAGATAAAGATATATCTCTACATTACAAATGGTTTATCAAGTAAACTGATAGTTTGGCTGGAAAGAAGGGAAAATAGTAATGAAAAGGGCTTTGTAGAACAATGTTATGTTTCATAAGGATCTGGATGATATAAACTAGGTGCAAGAATAAGGCAGATAGATTACTCCAGTTGGAACAACACGGGCAAACAAGCACTGTCCTAAAGAGTTATCTTACTGTGCAAACTAAATGGGTGGTCTTTTGTGAAAGAGGGTGGCGACGAAGTAAGGTCTTCAAAGGTGCAAAGGAAAAACATAGCACACAAATGATCTCTCCTACGAACGTTTTCACACATGATTCAGAAGTTTTAATACCCTTCTGTAAAAGCAACGACTGGTCGTAAGGCTTGGTGCAGAATGACCCACCGGATTCAAGGTACTTTAGACTTTAAAAGAGTGTCACAGTGAAGTTTAACTGTGAACTCGCAACTTTTCAATCCACTTGGTAATAGCTTAATCTTGATAATCACTTAAACGGCTACAAGTTCGTGATTCTTTAATGATTTTAGCAGCGTTCTGTTAGATCAGACAGTAAAAAAAGGAAAATTAAGAGAGAATTCTCTGTTAAAGCCAAACGACTGTTTTTTTCAGTATGCAGACCTTAAAACCAACTAGAAATCTTAAAATTCTTCAAAATTGCAATCTTTTATCGGTTCTTTCGAAATTTGCGAATCCGTGTATCTGCAATATCAAGTTTTGACACCACTTTTTCTTACTGGCACTTTTTCCCTCTAAGATATTCAGTAAGATAGAGAAAAAATAGTGCGGCCGTATGACTACTTGTACAATATGACTGCAATGTAAACAGTATTGCCGTATGAGCTAGTGAACAATCATCTTTTTTGCATTCAATGTATAATATGCCTTGTTTTAGTACATCGATCAAATCTACACCTTCTGGCTGCGTTATTACTAATTCTTCCCTTTATTAAAAACGTTCCTTAATACATCATAAGCTGGCTTCTATTCCTCTTTGCTTCTTTCAACAAAACTTCTTTCTCTGCCCTAACCTATGACCTTTGACCTGACCTTTACACATAAGGCCAAATTTCATCTCTTTGACCCAATTTACGAAAGCAGATATTACTGAATCCCCTCTGCTGCATGATTCAGTTGGAATGTTTCGTCGAATCATTACGAAAAAAACAATCAATCCTTGTTCTTTAAAGCTTTCTTTTCTGTTTTCTGTTTTTTGTATTTGATATATGGTATTATATGGTATTTGATATACTGTAATTATTGATGGGTAAAATGGTTTCGCTTCAATTTCAATTCTTTACTATGATTTTCACTAATATTTTGCTTGACCGTTTGTCTTATTACTAGCCTAATATCTAGTAAATAAAAAAACGGAGCAATTTCATATCGTAAAAACGAAGCGGCCACTGAAAAAAATTGAAAAGAAGTTATGTCTTACTGACATTTATATGACCAATCACTGATCTCAAGCCTTTATTGATGCTTTGACAATCTTGATAATAGGAAAAACGAGCACTTCCTGAAAATACTTGATTGGGTATCTTTTCACACGCAGACGGATTCTAAAACAATAAAAGGCAGTCTGTCCCCTAAATGATTGGCCAATATGAACAATTGGTCTTCCCGCCATTACGAATTACACTGCTCGCTTTGGCAGGCCTAGCTGCGGTTGTGGACAACATTTGAAACTGCAAGCAAAATGCTATCGGAAATAGCAAGAAGATTTAATAACTAGAATTTAATGATGATAATGGAAGTATTTCCATCGCTGTTGAATTATCTGGCGCACAAACCAAACAGCTTTTTCTAGCCACAGCTTCACTTGAACGGCCATTTGATTCAAAAGCTTCGGAATCAAAGTTGTTTCTCATTGGTATCGTTTAATTGTCGATCAAGCTCGACGGTGCGTGAATATCACTCCGGCGTTAATAGGGCACAGATAGTTGAGCACAATAGGGGACACATTGCCTTTAAAAAAATCTGACCTATCTTGTGGAACATGAACAAATGTTGTAGTCATAACCATCTTGCAAAATTTGCCGTATTCTTGCTTTTCTGATCGGTTTGATAACAGCACCATAATTTACAATAGTTAACACGCTACTTCAAACACTTATTTTGAGAAGATAACCATGACCACAATGTCATACTTATTTTAAACTTTCTAAAAAGGCTTTTTGGAGGACGCAATACATTCTTCAAAATCTTCATGGTTTGACAATATGGCATTGCTCAAATTGTGAAAAAAATTTAACAAGCTTAAAATTAATAAAGTTGGATGATATTCCAATTTTAATTAGACGATATCATATTGCAGCCCATCATTTGATCGTGTATTCCATGAAATACTAGTTCCCATTCTCCCCCAATTTATATTCACTAAGTAGATCAAAGTTACTGGCATAGATCCTCTTTTAACCATAATTTGGTCCGGATGTACTCATAGAGATTCGGAAAGTTATTACATAACTCCCTGCGTTAACTAGCTAACAAATCGTTAAATTTTTACTTCTGTTTTCCATTTCACTTAGGGTGAAATCAGCTTTGTTAAAAAACGGCTTAATTCATTTAAAATCGAAGTAGAAATCCTCAGAACTATTCCAAGGTACTATTTTTATCGCAATCTAAAGATTCCTGCATGCTTATATGGAAATATTTTAATTATAGTTTAAGAAAATTGGAGTAACTGACCATTGCTTGAGTTCCAAAAGGGAATCAATTCGGTAATATTGTTAGGGAAATTTATTGAGGAAATTAAATTGCAATTTTAATGACAAGGTGTGGCTCTATAAGCATATTATACTCATTAAAATTACTTTAAAAATAAACTAATAAGAAATTACATAGCTTATCAGTCAATTACATAGACTATACGTGATCTTTTGACATTGTCAGTTTTGTCTCTGGATGTGACAGTTAAAATTTAGTATTTCATTTCAAAATCATCATTTCCAAAGAGTCTCCAAAATTAAGTGGACAAAATTAAGACAATAATGGTCTGCCTCACAAGACGAATGACATTGGATTTTTAAGAATTTAATTTTTCACGATAAGAGATGTTGAATGCGTAAGGCTTTCATAATGACACGTCAATTTAGGCTAAAGACCTACCGCAAATCATTGTGACCCCAATTTTAATTGCAAGATTCATAATTTCAACTTCATTTTCGTATAGGATTTCAAGCTTTTTAAGATGTACAAGAAAAATTGACATTCTTGAAAACTGAACCATTTGGCTTTCTCGTTTTAATACATCGCTCAAAAGAGAAAAAAAACTTTGAAAATGTCAGTCCAGAAAGGCTTGCTTCTTATACGAATCGCGCGTTGGTAAATTAACAGGTAGGCCTGTTTCATACCAATAGTAGTAAGAATGCCAGTTCTTTTTCCTGTTGCATTTTTCCTAACCATTGTCGTCGTTGGGTTGTCACTTGGAGCTTCAAATCAAAGGTCGATTTCTTAAAGGCATTTGACACGGGTAAAAGTGGCTGACAGTCACTCGATCACGAGCGGTTGACCAATCAAATTGCGCACAGAAAAAGACACGTGGACAGCAAAACGGTGAAATCCTAGAGCAGCGCGCGGTGGTTTCACGTGAGCAGTTTCCAATTCCTTTCTTGTGCGCGTGCTCTGATCAATTTGACCTAAGTTATTTTTGGATTGGCTGTTCTTATGCATGTCAAATGCCTTTACAGGGCATATGTCGCGTTAGTAGTTGGCTTATAAAACAAAAACAATTGCAGTGAAATTCTATTGTTTTAGGACTTTTCATTTCTGCTTCTTGATTCTTGATTGTAGTGAAAATTCATCCTCGATCCCATGCTTTATGCTAAACAATGCAAATAATTGAACATTAGCCAATTATATTCACGACACGTGCCCATTAGTGGATTTGAACCAATAATCATTAGCACTGCACTCAAACGTTCTTGCCACTTGAACACTTCGCCTCATCAACTAAAAGTCATATATGGACAACTACAACCAACGGACAACGGATAATCAACAGATAATTCAGAATAGAGATCTTAAGCGTGACTTCACAAAAAAACGTCTTTTAGATTTTTGAACAAATAACACAAAAGAACGCCATAGAATACTTCGAAATACACAAAATTAGTTGATATGTAAAAATTCGGGTGAATTTAAGTTATGAACAGAGACCAAATTACAGAGGTTTGATGGGGCCAGCGCTTGTGCTTATCTGGTCATATCTCAACCAATTCGTTACAAATTTAACTGATTTTGCACATTTAGAAGTATTTCATGATGCTCTTTCAGACTATGGGATCAAAACACAAACATTTAAGATCTTTATGATTTCATCACAGAAAAACTCTGTAAGCTTTGTAGAAGTTACTTCAAAACAACGGTTAAATCCATATAACGGACATCGAGCCAAAGTCTAACGGACGGTCGTTAACTCAGAATTGACTGTAATCAAATCCAATGGATGTGACTGCAATTACTTGCAAACGGCCTTAAAAAGCAACACTGGCCACCTTCCTATAGTCAATGTTGAACTAATAAAGTATCGTAAAACAGCGACAAAAGTAGCACCTTCCTTAACTATACGGACAAGTCACACCGAGTCTAGCGACCTACCACGACAGGCAAACAGTATAATAACGGGTAAATTAAGTATTCAATAAGATTGACCTATTCTTTATGTTTGTGTTATGTAATATGATACATGAAATGCAAACTTTGAAGATTAAAATAAAATATCTTTGTATGAAAAGGCCTTACGATTTGCATTATAAGATAAAAATGAAAGGGTCTAGAGTTTCCGAATTTAGCCAAACACCACGATCGATCGGTAATCAAATGGATAAAGTAATAAAAATCGATGGAATTTACACAAAATAGCCACGCAATTTCAACTGGAGTCATTCGACCCGGCCAAAAGAATCTGAGAAACATAGCAACAAACCCAAGAAAATAACAAATTGGTTACTATGACAGCAACATCATAGTAATTAGTCATCAATTTACATGGACACCCTCTCCGCAAAGCCGTCAACAAATAGAATACCTTTGACCGACTGAAACCAAATGTAGCACCAAGGTCGCATAGTCGATATGCTCGATGTGCAAAATCAGCGACCTCAAAGAAAGCAAAGCCCGGACAAGACGTGCATAAAAATCTACAAGTACAAAGGATTACTGGAAAGAACGACTTTTATACTACGTTTGATGGGGTTTAAAGGCAATCTGTCTCATTGTGGATTTGTTAACGAGTACAATAGCTGGAACAATAGCCTAAACACTATTCCAGCGCTCCGCCATATTTTTTACAATGCGATGAATTAAAGGGGGACTGGAAACAATAAAAAATCCCTTTTTTCTTATAATCAATCAACTTCGTGACAGATTGCCTATAATATGGCACGCTTCAAATTACAAGTTACAATTCGACCAAAGAAAAACAAATATAGAAGCATGCAATAGAACGGAGCAAGTGCTCTCACTGGTTGCATCCCATAAAACGGCATTGTTACCCCAGTTTTTCAGGCTTCTGTTCGTTAACAAGGCTATTGTTCAAATGACCACCCTTTCTGATTTTTTCCACCAGAAATGAGATGAGATTATCAAGTTTTGTGTAGTTTCACACAGAATAAAAGCTTGCAGAAAATATCAAAGAGGGTATCAGAGTTACTCAAGAAAGGTTACAGGTTGCTTATAATGGATGCAAAACGAATTCTTATCAACACAAACTTGGTTTGAATCTCCTATTCTTCTACTGAATCTCCTGTCCTTCTTACGTCATTAAACTGGACCTGTTATTATAGGCAATGTATACTGTAGTTTTTATATACAGTAAATCCAGGCAAATGGCGTTTTAAATTGACACAGTTGGACTTCCTAGCGGGCAGCGTACTGTGTTTTATATCAAAACCATGTTAAAATGCAAAAGCTCGAGTTGTCAAATTTTGGCTGGAAAATAATATGGTGGAACATCTGACAAAACCAATAGGCGCATAAAGGAAAGGATTGCATTCACTTGAAAATTTAGCGAGGTATAAACAAAATTACGAGTTTGCAAAAGGTCAATGCTTCTAAATGCAATCAATTGTCCAGCCAAGTTAGCTAAAGCTTTTCGGATTTATCCTCAACATCGAATAGCAAATGTCACCATAAGCAGTTGGTTAAGTGTTTAATTGGCAAATAGCTAGCCATCTTTCAAAGATACATTTTATTCTGTGTCAATTGAATATTTTGCTATTCATCCTGTCTGTTGTGGTTGCTCTGCATGACAAGAGAAATATGAAACTTACCGTTACAGATTATTGTATCTTCATTTAAGGATCATTCGAATAATGAACAACCTGGTCTTTGGTTCTCTTTCTTCAAATGATTTCATGATATCATGGGACGCAAATGATTTGTTGACACGCTGATAAAATCGTTACATGATATGGCTTAATTCCAGTCAACAGTACGAGGGTCCGAAAGAAAGTGATCCAGTTTATGAAAACGAAATAGAAATACGAGACATCCTCAGTTATGATTCTAAAAATCCCTTCCTACCACAGGGTATAACACTACCAGAACAAACCTTCTGACATTCAAGATAAAAACATAATACAATTTCCATACGAACCATAACAATCACATTTTCTTCCTTTCCTTCCTTATCTTGATTTCCTTTCCTTCAGTTTTCGTCCCCTACTTAAATTGCCGTTATTTCCCTTCTCTATTTCTCTCAATTTACGTCACTTTCCTCTATCCCTTCTCCAGATCCTTCTTTAACTTCTACATCATCAATATTCGAGAACATAACTTTCCTAATGTGAGTTGAGTAAGGCCAGAAAATATGCAAGAGGCAACTAGTGCACGTTTTAATTCCAAGTAACGAGTGCTCAGCAAAATCGTCCAATAAAATCAGTGCCATAATACATGAGCAAAAACATTATCTTGCAATAGAAGTATGCGGAGAATGGGGAACAACCATGACCAGGATTGACCATAATATAGTGAATCATATCAGACATCAATTGATAAACCAGGCAGATTGTAGGTCAAAAAAAGTCGTTTACAGAGTTTGGTAGTCAGTTTCTGGTGCTTATTTATAACCTCTTTCAAGCCAAACGGTTCAGTTTTCGTTAACCCATGTGTATGAAAGACAAATCCGTAGTGGAGCGAATAGTAGTCAACAAAATAGGTCCCTGAACTGAACA
Source organism: Rhopilema esculentum (assembly GCF_013076305.1). Next base: position 4,348,682 of record NW_027018659.1, read on the forward strand.
CAAAAGCAATTTATCTTAAAACTTAAGATGATAATTAATTATGTTTCACTACATAACCACAGCAAAAACACAATTCAGAAACGAAACCGAGCTAGATTGCTCCTTGGCAGATCAGCCTTTCAAATATCATATTTCTGCCTTTATAAAAGTGTGCATATTTTGACACCAAACAAGTGGACACCAAACAAGTTTCCAGTCACCTACACCCGTCGTTTCTCTTAAAAATTGGTGCGCTAAAATACGGAAGGATTCACTGGGAATTGATTCCACGAAGCCTCATCTGCAATTCTTGATAAATGCCAACCCAGGTGAGATACAATCCTGTCTGAGCCACATGTTTACGAGACAGTGAATTTAAACCAAGTTAGGGCATAAAAAGGAAGATTTTTTAAAAAGGTTTGAGAAATTTTAACAAGTTGGGGCAACTTGGATTACTGAGAATTAGTGTAGGAACAAATGTCCGGTCATCGTAGCTAGAGCAGAGTACACATTTGTTATAGATCTGCCTTTTTAATGCAATAAACAGGACTATCCGTTCCTAAAAGTCGTTTAGAAAATTTCCTGTGAGTAAAGGATCATGCTTAGAAAAGCTAACGTTCAAGGAACGTTACGAAAATGTTTAGAAAAGAAGCTGAAAGATTGTGTATAACAACGGGTGACTTGATCTACACCAACCCCCAAAATTGTCATATGAAACTATTTTGCTTAGCAAAGTATTTGTCAAAGAATAAGTATAAGAAGAGAACTGAAGAAAAAATGGAGAAAAATAAGGAGTGGATACATGCATATGTCATTACGAAACCAAGCAGAATTCGTTTGACAGGGAGAGGTCAATTACCTATGCTTAAAAATCACTAAATTAACCGATCATAGACGGCATGGAAAAATAACTCGAAAAAAAATTGGGAATCTTTATGACTTTTCCACTCCAAAGCTACAATACCCCCATCAACAAAAATTCCATTCTGCTACCAATTGCCTGGTAGGATAACGCACCATCTCGTTAAAGTAGCAGGCATTCATGGCTGGTTTAGCTCCAATATTACCTTTCAGCAATTTATTGAAGCAAGAAGCTCCATGTTTAAGAACGTCACAAATCCTGTGGATGATTTTACAAGATATGACCAGATATAAGCCACCTTGAAGTAGCTCTCAAGGAACGTAGTGGCTGGTTGTAAAAGAGATCAATTAGGGCCTTATGTACAGAGCTACTGAAACGCACCACATGACGTAATATTTCTAATCTTCTTTAAGTTTGATAGGCACTAATATATACACAACGGGAGATATGTATCGATTTAATGTTAACTAGAATTGGCTACGCCACCACGACTGTATGGATGAATTACGAATAAGAGATCTCTCATTCTTGGCTACAATGAGACCTTTTTGCAAATAGAGAAACCTTTAGACCCCACACGTGTTTTGAAAGTGTACAGTCATTTACGTCTGCTACAACTCCCGATTCAAACAGCATTAACTACTTACGTGATAGTGTAGTATTTTACAATGAGAAAACTTCATTCACTGCCATTAAAACCAGAGAGGCCAAACAGCGATTTTATTGGTGTGATCAAAAATCTGATAACTGAAGAACAGTAGCAAGGATAATGAGATGTAATGACTTTGCTCGTGTACTTCCGTTTCACGCAATAAATCCGACAATCAATTCAGTTTTCAACCTGAACTTAACGCAAACCATTAAAAGCATTAACTGGTAAGGCTAGCGATCCAAACAGAACGAAGGTTCACCCACTTCCAGCTTATCTGTACGGAATTCAGTAACCGATGATGATCTAAAATTTCAAATTAAAACCGACAGTAAGATCTATTAGTTAACATCTTAACTGATAAGATTATCTTTCTTGATCCATTGACTGTGGTCGAATTTATGCTGCCTCGGGAACACACATAAGAACTGATAAGATTCTCTAAGACTAGAAGCTCAGTATGCTGATTTCTTCCTTATAATCAAAAAGTCTGACACTGAAATATTAGTGCATTAGTGAAAATGTTCAATGCAACACGTTCAAAGGCTATGACACGAAATAGGTTGCGAGGTAGTTAAGTAAAAAGAAAATAGAAGCATATTTGGATGAAAAAGGGGAATATTATATGCCTGGCATAAAAAAAGAGAGGTTTGATAAAGGTGCAAAAGCCAAAGAGGTAAACCTATGTTTTACAATTGGTTTACCTTTGTATCATTTTTTCCAGGAGAGGTTAAGTTTTTATCACGCTGTTTTGTCGTCTTTTTTATAAAAATGGGAAATCATGGAGCCATTCACAGAGAAGAGTCTTAAAGGATTCCAAACTCCCTTAACAAGATGCACTTCAGTTCAACCATCTCTAGGAAATTATCGCTACCCATCAAGAAAAATGATGGTGCATAGTCAGTATCGCTTAGCATCTAGAAGATCTATAACAAAGCCAAGTAAACACAACAAATCTAAAGTAAATACAACATAACAGAACCCCTCTCTCACTCTTTTCTTGCCTATCTCTTTCCCCTTTTCTTCCTTCTCTTACACTCCCCCTTTCTCCCTGTTATCTTTTCTCTGTTCTCTCTTTTCTTTCTGCTCTCTCTATTCTCTCTGTTCTCTTACCTGTGTTCTGCTTTCTCTTTTTTACTTCGCTCTCTTTTCTTACTTCTCTTCTCACTTCCCCCTTTTCTCTCCTCTCGCCCTTTCCTACCACCCTTTTCCCCGTAAACCCCCTCGAAAAGAAAATTATTTTCACAGTGTGTTATTATCCTTGCTTATTACCTTGAATGGTTTCAGCAAACTTTGCTTATTACCAAGTAATCCCAAACGACAAGTTTCTAATTTTTTTTGCTGTTCTGGCTGCTTCTCGTCACAATAAAATGATCAAACAATCACTTTTTTATGAATACTGATAACAAGACAGAAACGAAACCATATCTTTCCACTTCTACAGATAGAAAAACAGTAACGAAGAAAGCAGATGACAGCCGATCAGAATTACAGTCGATTCCCTTCAAATTTCCCCGGAATTTGCGAAAGACTCTAAAGCAGTTTTGAAATTCTACACACAAAAAATTCAAGATATCTGACATTTGAGAAGGGCGCAACTAAAGGTAGTGTATTCTTTATCTCAAACGTAAACTAGGAAACACTTGTAGAAACATCCTCTTTCCAAAATCTTCATGATATTAACGATGGATTCCTATTGATATAAACATTTGTTTTCGATGAAAACCAATCGTTAACACCATTCTACAACAAAACAGCATGTGACTGGCGTCCATGTTTCTCACACAACATCCAGAAAGCGCTCAAATTTTCGAATTTTTATCAAAGAGGTAGTTTGCAGCGAATTTCTCTCGACAAAACTTTATGAGTTTGAAGATGCTTATTTTTAAGTGTCACCAGCTGCAGATGCCGTTTATGGATCAACCGTACAAGGCTGGATCCGTATTAAAATCGTTATGAATTATATTCGACAATCGTCTTGAATAACAAGGGCTATTTTCATGGGAGTTGGCTATCTTACAAATATATTTTGAATTCTAGAGGAATGAAAAGAAAGAAACAAGGATAACTGGTGAGATCTCTATTTATGTGGTCTGTAAAAGGGATTTACTCTTGCCACAAGAGTGCAAGAAAGAGTTCAAACCAACTCAAACCATTAATTATGATACAAAAAATCATCTGAATGCATCAAGCGGAACTATATAGCTGGGGTAGTAAGACGTTCAACTACTTGTTGAACTTTAATTCCACACGATTCGAATGATCCGAATTTATCCGCTATAAAGAAAAAGCAGTTGGAACCCTACAAAATTTGTTACGATCAATTTTTCAGCTACAATCTAAAAGATTTTGGGTCCGTGCAAAAATTGTGTAGATTCGAATTCGTCAGCCCCAGTGTAAATCGGCGGGAACAGTTTTCTCTACTTAAAACTTTATAGAAGGTTTATAACTTTAAAGACCACCTACAATTTCACAGCAAAGATTCTGCCTTATTCTCCTTGATCACTAGGTTTATCCGTGTCGTTCCTCAATTCATGATAGCAGCCCACAATCCATGGAAATTTTTATTTGGCAAAGAGAAATCCCGGAGAATTATCTGGTAGCTCTGCTTCAAAATATCCAATTATATCGGATTTACCGCAAATATTTGTCTTAAAACCAATATTACCAAGAACGACTTTAACAGGAAGAGCCAAAGTTTCGACTTGATATATGCGTCAATACAAATATTTCACCGTTAAGTTGGCTCCCCATTTGACAAAAAGTGTTCCTTTCCACTGCTTGTGCCCCCTACACCCCTTTTTTAACAGCACCACTTCTCAAAATAACAGCACCACTAGACATATTCGCGGAGGAAGCACGGGTTGCGAACCGAAAGGGTTGTGCATTGCATCAAACTTTTAGAACTTCAGGGTTGGACAATATTTGGCTGCGCGTAAGAAAATATATGAAATATTTTGGTACAATTGTGCATAATCTATGCAGTGCATTATTTGGTGTATAGCACAAAACAGGAGCATAACAAGTTATTTTGACATCAATGAACAGTAATTTTCGTTAATTTATGCAGTAGAGTTGTACATGACTCATCATTGCTTATTAGCCATTTGAAACCGCACTCAAACAAAACGACACAAGCAAGTAAAGGGGAGCATCGCAATTTTTGTGCACAAGCCCTTCCCCCTGAATGAGAGATAAATATTTGTCATTTCATGGAAAGCGTAATGTTATATCCCCGCTTCTTGTAGGATAATACAGATATTTAAAGGGGAAAGCCTCAAACACTCGAGAGTGTATTTCACGAGAGTCCTCTAGGAACTAAACTGAAGAATTTGACGAAACAACATATGAAGTTAAAAATCAAAGGTGAGAGAAAGCTAAGTAAGTGAAACGTACAATACATTGTTCAAGGAACAATGAAACAGGCATTGTATGGATGTAGCAACTGAAATCCATTCACTGATATCAATCCCAACGTTAAGTTGTGTCATAAGGGTTTTGCTCTTAATTTGAACCGACATAACTGACTGCTTTTGCACGTTCAATAAAATCCCTATGACACAAACTCTAGACAAATCGAGCTTCAAAGAGGATATCAGCAAATATGAACGATATCATGATTGTTCTTCATTAGTAACGATCAATCAGAGAGGATACGAGCAAATACGAACGATATCGTGATTGTTCTTTCTTAGTAATGATCAATCAAAGAGGATACGAGCAAATACGAACGATATCGTGATTGTTCCTACTTAGTAATGAACGAACGATACCATAATTGTTCTGTCTTAGTCATCATCAATCAAAGAGGATATCAGCAAATATAAACGATATCGTGATTGTTCTTCATTAGTAATGATCAATCAAAGAGGATACGAGCAAATACGAACGATATCATGATTGTTCTTTATTGGTCATGATCAATCAAAGAGGATATCAGCCAATATGAATGATATCACGATTGTTCTTTATTAGTGATGATCAATTAAAGAGGATATCAGCCAATATGAACGACATCATGATTGTTCTTACTTAGTAATGAACGAACGATACCCTGATTTTTCTGTCTTAGTCATCATCAATCAAAGAGGATATCAGCAAATATAAACGATATCATGATTGTTCTTTATTAGTCATGATCAATCAGAGAGGATATCAGCCAATATGAACGACATCATGATTGTTCTTACTTAGTAATGAACGAACGATACCATGATTTTTCTGTCTTAGTCATCATCAATCAAAGAGGATATCAGCAAATATAAACGATATCATGAAAGTTCTTTCTTAGTAGTGATCAATCAAAGAGGATACGAGCAAATACGAACGATATCATGATTGTTCTTTATTGGTCATGATCAATCAAAGAGGATACGAGCAAAAACGAACGATATCGTGATTGTTCTTTCTTAGTAATGATCAATCAAAGAGGATATCAGCAACTATGAACGATATCGTGATTGTTCTTTTTTAGTAATGATCAATCAAAGAGGATACGAGCAAATACGAACGATATCGTGATTGTTCTTTCTTAGTAATGAACGAACGATATCATGAAAGTTCTTTCTTAGTAGTGATCAATCAAAGAGGATATCAGCAACTATGAACGATATCGTGATTGTTCTTTCTTAGTAATGATCAATCAAAGAGGATACGAGCAAATACGAACGATATCGTGATTGTTCTTTCTTAGTAATGAACGAACGATATCATGAAAGTTCTTTCTTAGTAGTGATCAATCAAAGAGGATACGAGCAAATACGAACGATATCATGATTGTTCTTTATTGGTCATGATCAATCAAAGAGGATATCAGCCAATATGAATGATATCACGATTGTTCTTTATTAGTCATGATCAATCAAAGAGGATACGAGCAAAAACGAACGATATCGTGATTGTTCTTTCTTAGTAATGATCAATCAAAGAGGATATCAGCAACTATGAACGATATCGTGATTGTTCTTTTTTAGTAATGATCAATCAAAGAGGATACGAGCAAATACGAACGATATCGTGATTGTTCTTTCTTAGTAATGAACAAACGATATCATGAAAGTTCTTTCTTAGTAGTGATCAATCAAAGAGGATATCAGCAACTATGAACGATATCGTGATTGTTCTTTCTTAGTAATGATCAATCAAAGAGGATACGAGCAAATACGAACGATATCGTGATTGTTCTTTCTTAGTAATGAACGAACGATATCATGAAAGTTCTTTCTTAGTAGTGATCAATCAAAGAGGATACGAGCAAATACGAACGATATCATGATTGTTCTTTATTGGTCATGATCAATCAAAGAGGATATCAGCCAATATGAATGATATCACGATTGTTCTTTATTGGTCATGATCAATCAAAGAGGATATCAGCAAATATGAACGATATCATGATTGTTCTTTATTAGTGATGATCAATTAAAGAGGATATCAGCCAATATGAACGACATCATGATTGTTCTTACTTAGTAATGAACGAACGATACCATGATTTTTCTGTCTTAGTCATCATCAATCAAAGAGGATATCAGCAAATATAAACGATATCATGATTGTTCTTTATTAGTCATGATCAATCAGAGAGGATATCAGCCAATATGAACGACATCATGATTGTTCTTACTTAGTAATGAACGAACGATACCATGATTTTTCTGTCTTAGTCATCATCAATCAAAGAGAATACGAGCAAATACGAACGATATCGTGATTGTTCTTTCTTAGTAATGAACGAACGATATCATGAAAGTTCTTTCTTAGTAGTGGTCAATCAAAGAGGATACGAGCAAATACGAACGATATCGTGATTGTTCTTTCTTAGTAATGATCAATCAAAGAGGATACGAGCAAATACGAACGATATCGTGATTGTTCTTTCTTAGTAATGATCAATCAAAGAGGATACGAGCAAATACGAACGATATCGTGATTGTTCTTTCTTAGTAATGATCAATCAAAGAGGATACGAGCAAATACGAACGATATCGTGATTGTTCTTTCTTAGTAATGATCAATCAAAGAGGATACGAGCAAAGACGAAAAAAGGATTAATCGTAGTTGCCCTGAACAATCAAAAGAAAAGATACCAGCCCTTAGAAAAGAAATCATTATTTATCGTCATGATGATCCTAAGGCCAACCATATAGGATATCAGCCTATACAAACAAACCATGACTGTTCGTGTTCACATTATGACATTGATAAAGTTCCAATATATAAAAAACTACTTCGGATTGAACAAGCTTTGTTTAACCTGTACTTTCTCTGGTTCACCCTGACCTAGCTATAGTTTGTTTGCCTAACTTTCTACTACACTAAACAATCTCCATTGACAATCCCATAAACCATGTCTCTAAAAGAGAATAAGGCTCTATTCAAAAGGGACGATTCTCATGACTTCTGACCTTTACTAAGAGTAAAGCAAATACAATTTACGTCATCATGCCAGCGTAAGTCAGCTACTGTTATCAGGTTTTTACGGACGCCAGGTCACTTAGAGTGAAAGATTACAAATAAAAGGAAATTTCATCCAGTATACAGCGACAGAAATAACATGGTTTGACTTGGAACACCTTAGTGATATTTAAAGGGGTATGATACTGAAGAACGTTGACTGAAAATAGCGAAAATGACGTTCTCGGGATACATGGTAAGAAGGGTTGCGGAGCAGGGAGAGAGAAGGCAGAGGGACAGAAAGGCAGATCGGAAAAAATGAGAGGGACAAAAAGGCAGATAAGTAAAATAGGAGAGGCACAGAAAGGTAGATAAACGGATAGGCTGTGGTTTAGAAAGGCAAAATGGGTAAAAAGCAAAAAAGCAGAGGGGCAGAAAGGCAGATGGGCAAAAGGGAGAGGGACAGAAAGACAGATATGTAAAATGAAAGAGGGACAGGAAGGCAGATGGACGGATAGGCTGAGGTTTAGAAGGCAAAAAGGGGTAAAAAACAGAAAGACAGAGGGACAGAGAGCCAGTAGTCTGAGTGTATCAGGAAAGGAGATCCAGATGTTCTTGAAATTTGTTGAAATAATAATGAAACTGACTGCCTCAATAACTTCTGAAACAAACAACCCCTCAACCAAATAAGAACTGTTTCTTTAAATTCTGCTAGAAAAGACTCCTCTTTCATTGAAGGAACTTGTGTTTAGTTCTGTTGTGTAAGCGGGCTTTCATGTGAAAACGGCTACTATTCTATAAACTTTTGCTTACAGAAATTAAGGTCACAACCTTTACACACAAATTGAGTTTTTAATTACTGCATTGAGCTACCCAGCTGACCCTTATAATAAACTGCAAAATGATCATCTACATAGTTAATTGGAAACAAAGTAGCAGGCCAGAAAACATGAATGAACAAATACACAATGAAACACTGAAAACAACAAACGATTCTTCTTATTAAGATATTATGCCAGGAACCAAAAAGCAGGCCCTCCTTTATCCAGCCTCAGTCTTTCACAAGAAGCGTTCTCTATTGTTGTTTCCAATGGGATTTATTACTATAATCTTGAATATCGCTATATCCTAGAACTCTCGAATCCTGGAATGACGTCATAGAGAATCTCCCTGGCCCCTTATTCATTCGTGAATAAAGAGAGGTCTGACCGTGGATAAATAGAAACTTGACGGTACTATTTATCTCATTGGCATACAGATCTTGTAAAGTAATCATGATACAGTTCTCATGATGCAAATGGACAATTCTGATTGTATGATGGTAGTTCTCAAAACAAATAGACCCCGATATTTGTAAGACATTTACCTTTGACAAAGCCTTATTCATTTTTTAGGGCAGACATGGTTAAAAATGTTCCAGTTCTTCTAGTCTACAAGCCATATAGTACGTTGGCATAGTGCTTTTTGAAATAGCAAATTATTAATTCAAAAAATGAAAGCTTATTCACTATCGTATGGTCAGGTCTTAATAGTGATTGTATCTAGACTTACAAAGAAGACTTCAGATACAAATATATTATCAAGCATGAAGAGCAGTATTTCTTGATTTTCTCTACGCGCTTTTTATCAACGATGAATAGAATATAAATGGTACTCCTTGAGGTGTCTAACTCAAACGTAAGGTGATTCCTGTTAACGCCATGCCTTGACAAGAAAATTTGTGACAAGGGTAGTATGATATGTAACCCAAAATGCTTCAAAGAGTTGTCGATCATTAAGATCATCATTCAACGCAATTAACGAAGATCGGAATATCCCAATATTTTCCAGCATGATATAGAAGACGACCGGCATCGGAGAGAGATGGTAACGATTGCGAACCCCACAAGGAGAATTTTACCTACGTGTCTCTGTTTTGAGGCTGCTAGCTCTTAATTTGAGCTGACAAAAGGGAACAGCTATTTTGACCACAGAAAGTTTCTGGATGTAAATTGTTTTGTTATTCTGACCAAGAAGTGTACAGATTTCATTACATAAGAATCTGCACAATGAAATTCATTTCTTGGTCCTGTCATTTATGATTTCAAAAAGTTGAACTGACTTCATGATGATCAAATGAAAAATAAACCGAAACTTAAAACATGAATAAAACGCAAGTTGAAAGAAATTTTGCTTAAGGCTTTGTGTACCAAGATTTTGAAGATTGAGAAGAAAATTTACGAATTGGCTGAAATTCGGTACATACTAATAAATAATAACAAATGTGGAAGAGAAACAACAAGAATCATTTATTGGCAAAACTGACAGTATAAATCTGCGATCTCGCAATTGAGCCGCGATCATTCAATAATGCAAGCGGACTACCTGGCTATTTCAAACCATTTTACTTTGAGAGTAAGTTTTGGGGGCAGTAATTGAGATACACGTAGAAATGATTGTCTGTGAACAGAAATGACTCTGCGTTTCGCAAGCAATTATTTCTATTCTCACTCTATGTGAACTGTCTATCAACGTACAAACAATCGTTAATGGATCTAATGAGAATTACAAAAATATTGCTTGACTTACCAGGAAATTATCGAAAACTGCAACGTCAAATGCTTTATCGTAGGCCTTGGAATAGACCAGCTGTAGAAAACAAAAAATACTTTAAAACATCTGACAGTGTGAATCGGCTGTCATTTACAAAGAACTGACTTGCCAAAGAAACCTGGCTTAAATTTTGACACTGAGTCGGGAAACAAGATGTTCCAAGTTTTGTTGCCATTTTCGCCACTATTAACTAAAATAAGATTAAGCATTGTTTTCAAGGAACATTTTAGCGCTTTTAAAAATAGATAATGGATGCGGTCCACGAAACTATTTGATTAAGGAAACATGATTTTGACGACTTGGAACAATCGCGTTAACGCTTTTATGTATGATGTCATCGTTAATGGATGTCATGGGAACTATCGGGTGGCCTAAAAACATGGGAGAGCTTTGGGTAACCAGAATTATCACGGGTGTTCCAAAAAGGCTTGCAAAATGTGCCAGTAAACAACAAATGCTCAAATGATGAACCGCCTGTATAATGAATGAAGCCAGCTGATTTCTTTTCTATACACTCTCTTTTTATAAGAACAAGTAAATTTCAGTTCAGGCTGACTGTTCTTTAATTATTTGAAAATCTGAGGCTGGAGTGTTCTCAATTTGTTCCAAAACTAATAGGGTGTAAGCAGTGCGGAGGTTTCCAGGCCTCATTTGCCAACAAAGTGAGTGATATAACCTACATTTGCCGACAAGTTTGTATATTCACCGAAAAAGCACCCACACACGGCTAAAAATCCTCATTTTTGAGACAAAAGCTTGTCTAAAATTGCTTTTACAGTGGCTGAGCCTCAGTTTGTTCTTAATTTGTTCTTAACTATTGTTCTTATCAATTTTGAAACTCGTGTTCTTAAGAAATTGTTCTTATACAAAAGGTCTTATCGAAGAGTTTTGCACCATTTTCCAGTATTTTAAAAGCAAGAATATCGAAATGAAAAGATATTTTAATCATTGCATTGGAATTTAATTTGCAGCATTTTGGCACAATAGCTATTGTATGAATTTTATGAATAAAACTGATTGGGTGCAAAATAGCTAGCTTTAGATGAAAACACATCAAGCATCTGAGAGACTTTAAGAATTAATATCAGAAAGGCAAATTTGGCGTCTTCCTTGTAGCATAAATCGAGGAAACAAAAAAACACTCTTTTAGGCTATATTTAAGCACGTGACAGGACTATGATTGGTTTAGATTACAGCTCGATTGCCAGTTAGTACTTCTTCTAGCGGACAGCATTAACAAACATTTCCGAACAAATGCAAAACGATTTCTAATGTCCTGCAGAAAAACCTTGGACAGTGGACATCTCTGAAATTAGGACAAATTATTTAGGTTCCCTGTTATCTGTGTTGGGAATCTACTAATGGATTTAAGGTTTTTTCGTAAAAGGACCAATAGACACCATTCTATACATTATAAATATATATCTAAATATTAAAGGTTTTCACAAAGTTCACTTACTAAAGTTGCTAAAGTTGTTCAAAAATGAATAAAAAGCAAAATCGGGAATTAGAGGCACTGCAGAAATAAGCTGTCACTTCAAAAGACAGAAGCTAAAACTGTTATTTTCACGAAACCGAAGCATAATAACAACTAGTCCAAAATGGCAGATACTTTTCGATCAAAAGCTTTAGATCGCTACCCATTTTTTGGTGAGTCAAAGTACTTTTTTGGTGTCACTAAACAGTGAAATGCTTCTACATAGATGGAAAAGCAATATGTATAAACAAAATGCTTCAAAATTTCGTAACAGCGCAATATCCTAACATGAGGGGATCTTTAGAAATTCATCTAATACCAATAAATCATAATAAAATATAAACGAAGTATTGACGTCAACGAAAATCAAAAGCTGATCGTCCTCTGCAATGATTCATTTGCGACTCAATTAAGCCAACGCCGTGGTTATTGTTCCGGCACCGGAACTTTTACATTTCAGCTATTCATCCGGAATGCATGCGCATTAACTACTTGCGCACGAAAACACTCTGACGCCTGCGCACATCAAATCACATTTCAAGCTTAGTTAGAGTTACTATCAAAATGCTGAGAGAAACTAAAAACATTTTTCGCCAATTGCTTTTGAAGTGAACAAAGTCACTACATAGTTACGTAGGCCCAGTTTAAACTGTTACAATTCTTCGTTCTAAACTGTTACACACCAAACTTGCCTTGCTAAAATTATTCGTTCTGAGTTCTCCATAAGGTCAAAGACAGCATATCAGAACGTCTCTGTGAAGGAGCAGACATGAGAGGGAAGCTCCTTCAGAGAGCGTTCTAAAATGCAGCCCTAGTCTTCGGGAGATTTCAAAACGAAGACTTTTAGCAAATCGAAACCAAAATCGCAATTTGAACGCACAAATACATAGATTTAACACCAAAAGTGGATCATTTCGAACGCCAGCAATTAAAGGTTTTACTGTGTCTTTTTAAAAGCGCTATGAAAACAAACATCGTTTTCGAACCATTTTGATTTAAATACTGATTGCGTTTGAACAGAGATTGCATTTCGAAAAAGAAAAGAGCTGCCAAATGTAGATATTTCAATCTACTGCAAGAATTTGGAGGTCTTTTGAGTTTCAGGGAAATTTATGAAAAAAATCCTGAAATGTAGGAACTAAATCTAAGAAAATGCAGGTGGACCGTGCGTAAGTCATAATAGACGATGTGGAAAGCCACCTAAAATATTTCTAAAATAGAGTTCAAGTTGGACCTTAGTAGACATTCTTAACTTCAAAAAACTCAGACATATTTTTATCAACTTTAAACATTTGATTTAGCAACTTTTAGAATCTTGATCTAACACTGAAAAACATGACATAAACAATACACCGCCATAATCCTTAGGTGTAAAGGTAAAATGTTTTTTCTTCAAAATATACATAGCAGTTGAAGTTTGAGTTGCGGCGTAGGTTGAACGAAGGTAGCAATTTTAAATATGGAAGATGGAAATGTTATATTGTGCGTATGGGGCAATATAGAACAATGTGACCATATGGCCGTTTATACATGGATACGTTTTAAAAGAAATTCATTTTTATCTAAATGAGAAGGAATTAAAAGTTTGTAACTAAGCGGAAAAGTTGCACTTTTCAAAGGATTCGACTCTGGAAGGTATTTTCAAATAGTAGTGTCTTCAGCCACAGATTTTCCTTCCTCGAGAAGATGGGAGGTGAAAATGTATTGAAAACGCATTTTTGTAAACAGAGTCTTGGCGTATGAGCAACCACAGAAAGCCGTAAATGTGACAGATACTGAGAGCCCTACACATTGGTCACTTCACTGGTCGTTCGCACCTGTACTTTGCAGCGTCAACTGCCTTTCGGGTCAAGAAAACAGCTTATATGCAGATTGAAGTTGCTCATAAAGATTTGTAAATCGCCTGGAGGTCATTCTTGCTAAGTAATTAAGAAGGCTGGCAGCATGAAGCAGTGTACACACAACGCAAACCGGACAAATAGGCTGAAAGACTTGACAACCATGCCACAGATGTTTTGTGATCTGAGAGATTCTTGGTATACCAATATGACAATTTTTGTAAAAAGCAGGAAAGCAACTACTTCAAGATATGAACCATTACGATTACAAATGCACTTTGATGACACTTTGAGCTTTAGTTGCGCTTAAAAAGATCTCCAGGGCAGGTTGACATAATCATTGAATCATACTTCAGAATTCATGTCAATAAGTCCTTATTTTCTGAAGTTTCAATTTTAACTTTTTGCGAAAATTCGGTCAAGTGTACCTCTATGGTACTAGGTTAAACTATTTTAAGAAAACTTACCTGTTCAGGCACGATTTAGTAGTCGTAACTGGTACATTCAGATTTTGTTGGAAAACGGACGTGCGAATGCGACAAGTTGGAAGAAAACTAGCCTTATAGAAGAACTATAAGCACGAGCATGCACAATGACTGACGGTAAATCACAAATATAGCATGCCTTGTTTCAAAGCAAAACTATTCACCGCTTGGATAAAGCCTGATTCAAACAGCTTATTATTCATGTTCCGTATTAAATGGGCTATTTGTTTCGAATGAAATAGAAAATATGGCAGTTGATTCAAACGCTGTATTTAATTCAAACCGTTTTTACTTGATTGTTATTGTTTTACTCTCAACATTCTGGTAATGAAGCATTTTGATTAAGACCGACACCAAGATGACGAAAATGGACAAATTGAAATTAGAACTGCTAAAATGTTTAACGACCGGAATTGGAGAAGACGAAGAACTTCAGCTTTACTACAAAACTTGCCGCAAAAAGGAGATGATTTTAAAGTTGGTAATCAAAAGATTTAAAGACGCCTGCATCACAAGGTCATATGGCAAGCTTCAACGGAACGAAGGCTGCTGCATCAGCAATTGTGTTGTGCCAATCCCTCTCGAAAACAATAGACTGAAATATTTTAACAACTTGAATGATTTATGCATTTAGTTCAGCACAAGAAAAATACAGCGTCTGAATTAGAACCTTTCTCATGTCGAAAAATGTAGCAGCCCATGTCGAACTAAATAGTGGTGTCGAATAAAATGAACCAAAAGTGCTGTACCAAGTTGATTCAGACACCGTATTTATCATGCACTAAATTGAGTCTATCTAATACGGCACATAAATAATACGCCGTCTGAACAAGGCCTAAGAGAACAGTTTAATGGGGACTTTGGTACCAATTGATCGTGTTGAAATGTTTCTTGCTTCATCAACAAAACGAAAAATCTTCAGCCTTTTGCAAAAAGTAATAAAGAGATTCTGAGATAAAAAATAAAGCCCAAAAATCAAAGTATAAGAAGTAATGCAAGCATCGGAAAAAGTGTTTAGTTAGAAGAACGATTTAGAGAGAATACAAACGACCTAAGTTTGGAAAAGAGACAGTTAGTAGAAAGATAAATTGTTTCTAATTACTAAGTCTTCCGACATATGAATCAAGTCGGTCGCGAGTTACCAAACAAATGCTTTAAGACTAAAGTTCCAAAAAGTAGTGGCTGTTAAGTATGTAAGAGAAAATAGGGCTCATGGCAAACCAGGAATCAATGTAGGAAGTACAGAAAGATTTTATCGCACAGAGACGATTAGATGTAGTAAACCAAAAATCTAGGCCATACTTGTAAATAAGATTTGAAACTAGCCAAAACTAGCATAAGAATAGCTAAAAGCAGCTAAAAACAGCGTTTGGAGATATTAGGTAGAGAAGAAACTTTGCGAGTTTAAAAATAAAAGTACAGATGTGAATTTGATGAAGTGAAACTTGGAGCTGAAACTTAGAACCGCCCTGTCCTATACACCTAAGCTTTTATCCCTGTCTATATCTATAGTCGCCTGATAATCGTATGAAGAGTGAGACTAGGGGTGGTAGCTAGAATCGTCCTGTTCTATAAAGAAAAATGTTAAATTTATTTCTACAGCTACCTGACGATTGCATTCAAAACGTTTAACTCAAGTTTGCAACTTATAACCACCCTTTTTCTATGAGAGGGTAAATGTAAGATAACTATTAGCATGCAAGCAAGCGATATGTACTAAAACATTTCCCAGAGAGTGGACACAACGAAGGACGATACCAAAAATGAAAGCAAGTAGTGTTGCATAGCTTAGAGGTTTTATAAAAAGGATCTTCGATTAACATAAATGGCAGGGTAAAGAAAAAGAAAAGAGACTAGAAAAAACATGGAAACATCAGGAACTAGAAAGATTCAAAAGTTTGCAGATCAGTGAACAAAAATTTCGTATGATGAACAAAAATCTTATTTTTCAGTGAAAAATTAGTTAGATTCAGTTTACATCAAGAGAGGATTAGCTTTAATCCCTGTAGACAACTGATGACAGTACAAAAAACTGTCTTCCGGCCGATACCAAGTGGTTTTGATATGGAAAATGAATCCAGGAAATTATAGTATTTATCTTTTAAGACGCCATGCTTTAAAATCATGGCACTTTTCATGTTTTCCTGTGGATTCTTTATAAAATTCAAAGGTATTGTGTTTCGCTCACAGATGCCTTCATAGCTGCATCGCCGCTAATGAACGCCGGATCTTGAAAAGCGGCGTTCATTAGAAAACACACCAAACAAGAAAAAAAGGAATTGTTTATACGCTTACTAATCGAAAGCCATGAAAATTTTT
Organism: Rhopilema esculentum; assembly: GCF_013076305.1. The sequence goes on from NW_027018659.1 coordinate 4,365,279, forward strand.
ATCTCATAGAGACGAGGACTCTGACGGAGACAGGGATATTGCCATTCATTGACTTGACTTGACATTCTTTTTATCTTTTTTCATCGCATTTTTCTTGTCATTTTCCATTTGACAAACTTTTCATTTTGTATTGAACGCCGCCCTCTGATGAACGCCACCCTCTATTAAACGCTGCATTCAAAGGATTTTTAGAGGAAATACGGTATCGACACAAATTCTTTGAATAGATGAGAAACGAAAGTTGCATAAGATCACCTTTGATTCTATACTTCAAATTTCAAGTTTCATGTTAACAATTTTATAGTTATACATTCCAAATAACAGCTAATAAACCGAAAAGGGGTTTTGGACATTGCATTGATTTTATCACTCAATGGTTGAGACAACTATATCATACCAGCAGAGGTAACCAAACACTTGAATGCTAACGTGAATTTTCGCGTTTGGTAGCTTCTAAGGAAAAAATTCTCATCAACATTAGAGAAAGAACTTTAGAGTAGAGTAATGGATTGGTCTAGTAGCATGCATGGCTACGATAGTATACCGAATACAGAGTCTGCTTGGAAATCAACCTGATCTTTGGTGTTGCGTGGTACACATAAATCTATTGCTAGGGCAATTACTTAGCAGAAGAAAATATTGATAAGGAGCTTACCAAATAATCGTTCAGTGTAGTTTGAAGCTTGCGAAGATCGATTCTTGCAAAGACTGCTTGTAGCTCTTCACTGAAAGGTAGAAACACTGTATTAGATCCACCACCCTCTTGACTGTGATAAAAGTTAGACACCAAACCTGCTTGGCCACTGCAAATTCTTTACGACGAAGTACCAGCTACCTAAGGCGTTGTCTTATATAGACGACTAACGAGACGCAGAGATAAGCTATAGTTGCGGCTTCGTTAATGACCTGGCTGACAAATTGCTTGATCTCCATTCGCAGAGCTCTTATCTCTACAAGACGAATTCTCCACTATTAAAAGGAGTATAGGGTATGTGATTATGTTTCCAAAACGTTAGGTTATAAAGATAATAGCTTTTTAAATGCAAGATTCGGGCAAAAAGCTTATTTGATTTGGATTTGAGACGGAATGAGACGGAGATTAAGGCGACAGATGAGCATCCTTATCTATCTAAGAAATTTCCGTCTTTCATTCCCCCCGTTACAGCTAATGATCCAGCCAACAAAAAGATATCATACTCTGTGGAATTTGAAGTACCGATCTTGATCACTGGCGTTAAATTGGGATCTACCAATCAATCTATGAGATTGACATACGCTTCTCTTTGATCGTTCCGAAGGCACTTGGGAATGGGAACAGTGGGAATGAAAACAAGTATTGTTGAAAGAAAGGACAGCTAGGCCCAGGCTAGTGATCCAGTCGTGTAGTGTGAGATAAGCTAGGGTAATGGACAGTGCAAGAATATCTATAGCACGCAATGCATAATCCTAAACGCCAGAAAAACCTATTTGGGGTGATAAGTAAAAAGAGAAAGACATTCAAAATAGGGTAATTCTTGGTTCAAGAGTCTATTCTAAACTACACTTGATCAACCTGCTCTTGAAAATCCATACGATGAAGGGAAATCTGTTTGAAAATAACAGCCTAAATAATATATTCTATGGCAAAGTTGTCTCTTCTAACGCCTACATGCACAACATTAACAGAAATAATAAGTTCCTAGAGACTTTTAGGTTTTCAATAACATGCCGAAATTGCTGAAACACCTACACGGAATCTTCATAATTTTAAGAGTTGTATCCTCCCAACCTCCCCCCAAATACAATGTTGCTTAATATCGATATTGCATGATTGTCGGTGAATATCTAATAAGGACTGGACGCATAACCATTTCTTATGAAGCGAACAGGGAAGGAGGGAGGGGGGAGAAGGAAAGGCAGGGAATTTTGCAACGTGATTTATAACTTGGGAAGAAAATGAAATGCTGGGTTTGTCAACTTTTTAGCGTGACTATTGTGTTGTTTCAACAGTACTTAACGAAGATAGTAGCTTTACAGGCAACATTGTTTTGGTGGAGATAGATATCGGTCGTTTCTGCTGGAAGCTGATAACTTTATGAAAATTATACTTAAGCAACAAGAGTTCCAAAGGCGTTCCAAGCGCGTTCTAAAGACAGTATACAGGCATTCTGACTAGGTTCTGAAGACGTTCTTAAGGCGTTCCAAGCGCGTTCTAAAGACAGTATACAGGAATTCTGACTAGGTTTTGAAGACGTTCTTAAGGCGTTCCAAGCGCGTTCTGAAGACAGTATACAGGCAATCTGACTAGGTTCTGGAGACGTTCTTAAGGCGTTCCAGAGGCGTTCTACCGGCATTACAGACGCGTTAGCATTTTCATGTAAAGCTTTTCACGAATCTAGTTGCATCGTGTAGATGATGAAAAGATTTCCAGGAGATAAAAAGATCTTCTTAGATATTATTATACTTGAAGGGTAAAAACAGGAATAGTTTTTGGCACTTTTGACACGTCTCACGGGGCCAGAGATATAAACCTGGTCTCATGTAAGTATCTTGTTAGGACAGCAACACCCCATCTACGAGAAATAGGTTGGGGCCTGAGAATTGGTAAGGTTAGAGTAGGCATTTAGGAGGAAGGGTAAAAACAGGAATAGTTTTTGGCGCTTTTGATACGTATCATGGGGCCAGAGATATAAACCTGGTCTCATGTAAGTATCTTGTTAGGACAGCAACACCCCATCTACGAGAAATAGGTTGGGGCCTGAGAATTGGTAAGGTTAGAGTAGGCATTTAGGAGGAAGGGTAAAAACAGGAATAGTTTTTGGCGCTTTTGATACGTCTCACGGGACCAGAGATATAAACCTGGTCTCGTGTAAGTATCTTGTTAGGAAAGCAACACCCCATCTACGAGAAATAGGTTGGGGCTTGAGAATTGGTAAGGTTAGAGTAGGCATTAAGGAGGAAGGGTAAAAAAAGGAATAGTTTTTGGCGCTTTTGATACGTCTCACGGGGCCAGAGATATAAACCTGGTCTCATGTAAGTATCTTGTTAGGACAGCAACACCCCATCTACGAGAAATAGGTTGGGGCTTGAGAATTGGTAAGGTTAGAGTAGGCATTAAGGAGGAAGGGTAAAAAAAGGAATAGTTTTTGGCGCTTTTGATACGTCTCACGGGGCCAGAGATATAAACCTGGTCTCATGTAAGTATCTTGTTAGGACAGCAACACCCCATCTACGAGAAATAGGTTGGGGCCTGAGAATTGGTAAGGTTAGAGTAGGCATTAAGGAGGAAGAGTAAAAACGGGAATAGTTTGTGGCGCTTTTGATACGTCTCACGGGGCCAGAGGCTTAAAAGTTCACAAACCTGGTCTCATGTAAGTATCTTGTTAGGACAGCAACGCCCCTTCTACGAGAAATAGGTTGGGGCCTGAAACTTGGTAAGGTTAGAGTAGGCTTTAAGGAGGAAGAGTAAAAACGGGAATAGTTTGTGGCGCTTTTGATACGTCTCACGGGGCCAGAGGCTTAAAAGTTCACAAACCTGGTCTCATGTAAGTATCTTGTTAGGACAGCAACGCCCCTTCTACGAGAAATAGGTTGGGGCCTGAGAATTGGTAAGGTTAGAGTAGGCATTAAGGAGGAAGAGTAAAAACGGGAATAGTTTGTGGCGCTTTTGATACGTCTCACGGGGCCAGAGGCTTAAAAGTTCACAAACCTGGTCTCATGTAAGTATCTTGTTAGGACAGCAACGCCCCTTCTACGAGAAATAGGTTGGGGCCTGAAACTTGGTAAGGTTAGATTAGTCATTAAGGCAACTTCAGTGAACAATGAATTTTTTTTTCTACTGCAAATAGTGAATAAACATGGCTTGATATGTACTGTGGCTGGAGATATTGTGAAAAATGACTTGTAGGAATGAAATCCTGTGGTTTCACAAACTGCTAGCTTATGTCTACAGGTTGCATTGTAAGGGATGCGAATTATAGAAAATCCAATGTTGATGTGATCTTGCTGTTATCTCTACTAGTGGTTTAACATATTAACCGAAGATTGGCAATATCGAGGATTCCAAACTCAAAAACAAGTTTAAGAACCATATGGAAAGCAGGTTTTCAAACCAGAAAGGAAAATCTTGGTACAAATTCACAACAAAATAAAAACAAAATGGAACATGAGAAGAAGAGTGTGTCGATGACCTACGTGGTTGCTGGTGAATTTTGGATATGTGCATTCTTTTTATAAGAACAATTTTAGAACAACACAAGCCTCAAAACATTTCTAAAGTAAAGGACAAATTAAGAGAAAGTTGAGGCTGAGCTAATGTAAAATGTAATTTTGAACCATGTTTTCGCTCAAAGACCTGAATTCTTTTGCGATTCAGGAGTGTCTTTCTAGAACTTTCAAACTTGTCGTCAAATAAAGGATGTTTTATAGACTTTGTTGGAAAAGGAGGCCTGAAACCCGCCCCCCCCCCCCATCCCACCTAATAATTTAAGAACAAATTAAAAAAATTCAGCCTTAGACAGAAAAATAAACAACAGCAAGCCTGAACTTAAATTTACTGGTTCTTATAAAAAAAAGGGTCTTAGTTGGAAATGACCAAAATATGGGAACATCCTGATGGAAAGGCTGACTCGCTTTGTTTTCAATCAACAGATGCTTTCTGGAAAAAGTTCCAGGAAGTAAAAAAGAAGAGAAAATGACAAAGCAAAAGACGTAAAAATGAAAGCAAATGGGGACAGTGACGATTAAGGTGTGTTGCTTTGGTTGGTACAATTGCTAAGAGAAAAGAGTACAAGTTTATTGAAAAAATTACTGTTCACTGCCAGTACGGCGTTGTTTGTTTGGAGGTTTTGAAATAGGGAAGTTCTGAGTACTTGAAAATGAAAAAAGAAGGATGGAGAACGTAAGAAATATTTAGAGAGACAGCAGCCCCAACAGTTCACAAACCACAGACATAACCAGTATAAATCAACAAATAGAGCTTGAGACAAACGCAATGTACCAAATTTGGGAATGATAGGCGTCTCGTGTGATTAACTCTTCTATCAAGGAAGGCTATCGCAAGACAGCCAATTAAAATGCAGAAACTTCGCAAACAAGCGTAATGTATCTTTTCGTGTTTCAAACCCTGCTTATCAGCTTGGCTAACACTGAAAAACGAGGCTGAATAAATAGGATGATCATATTTTACTTCAGTTAGTAGATAAGCTAAGAAGCCTGACAGACTAAAGGCACGCGATTTAAAGTAAAATTCTGATAGAGTCATTAATCCTTAACAGGACTTCATCCCATTGAGCGATCATTATCTAGCAAAGCTGAAAAAGCACTTTTTATATTCTTGAGCAAGCTAAAGGGGATTGCATATAATATTACGCTACAAGAAAAGAATTAAGTGACTCTTTTTCTTATCGCTATAAGGACATATTAGCAATTAAAATGATTTTACCAGAGTAAGCGGGTCCTTTTCTCCAAATATAAGAGTTATTCTAAGTACCCTTTAAATGGTTGATTACATCAGTGTCGAGATTCGTCACAGAAGATACGCAGCTTAAAGCGAGACACACAAATTTGCAAATTATACAGAAAGTGATCACTTTTAAAGTAATGGAGGATATGTAAGTCCTTTTCTTTGAGGGCTTACAAAAGAAGCCTTATCTGAAAGCAAAAGATTTGACAACATGTCAAAGTCATGTCACTAGTTTAAAGTTTGTACCGGGACATAATAACTCAGCAGTCATTTATGACAGAAAGCCCGTATACGAAAAGTGGATTGCTACTTTTTGAGGAAAATCCTAATTAATTGACTACGTTTAAGGACGTCAAAAAATATTTAATTGTATAAAATATTGAAATTAATATTTCTTTTAACTTTGTTGTTATTAATGATTTTGGTTAATTTAAGTGTTGATTTATTACTGATGTGTTAGTTTTCACAGCAAGTGACATTTTTTGTTTACTTTTATTTGAATGAACTGGGCAATAATGGCAAACTCTACTATCGCATAAAAATCAAGGGAAATATTTGAAGTCGCAATATTAAAAATACAGAACTATATGATATCTAGAAGCATATGATAATGACCAATATCAATCAAGGAAAATATTTGTAGTTGCGATACTGAGAATACAGAAGCATATGATACCAAAAAGACTATGATACAGAGATATATCAATAAAGGAAAATATTTAAAGTCGCGATACCAAGAATGCAGAAGCATATGATATCTAGAAGCATATGATACAGACACATCTCAATCAACGAAGATATTTGTAGTTGCGATACTGAGAATACAGAAGCATATGATACCAAAAAGACTATGATACAGAGATATATCAATAAAGGAAGATATTTGTAGTCGCGATACCGGGAATGCAGAAGCATATGATACCAAGAAGCATATGATAAAGACACATCTCAATCAAGGAAGATATTTGAAGCCGCGATACTGAGAATAAAGAAGCATATGATACCAAAAAGCCTATGATACAGAGATGTATCAAAAAAGGAAAATATTTGTAGTCGCGATACCGAGAATACGGAAGCATATGATACCAAGAAGCATATGATACAGACACATATCAATCAAGGAAGATATTTGAAGTTACGATACTGAGAATAAAGAAGCATATGATACCAAAAAGACTATGATACAGAGATATATCAATAAAGGAAGATATTTGTAGTCGCGATACCGGGAATGCAGAAGCATATGATACCAAGAAGCATATGATAAAGACACATCTCAATCAAGGAAGATATTTGAAGCCGCGATACTGAGAATAAAGAAGCATATGATACCAAAAAGCCTATGATACATAGATGTATCAAAAAAGGAAAATATTTGTAGTCGCGATACCGGGAATGCAGAAGCATATGATACCAAGAAGCATATGATAAAGACACATCTCAATCAAGGAAGATATTTGAAGCCGCGATACTGAGAATAAAGAAGCATATGATACCAAAAAGCCTATGATACATAGATGTATCAAAAAAGGAAAATATTTGTAGTCGCGATACCGGGAATGCAGAAGCATATGATACCAAGAAGCATATGATAAAGACACATCTCAATCAAGGAAGATATTTGAAGCCGCGATACTGAGAATAAAGAAGCATATGATACCAAAAAGCCTATGATACATAGATGTATCAAAAAAGGAAAATATTTGTAGTCGCGATACCGGGAATGCAGAAGCATATGATACCAAGAAGCATATGATAAAGACACATCTCAATCAAGGAAGATATTTGAAGCCGCGATACTGAGAATAAAGAAGCATATGATACCAAAAAGCCTATGATACATAGATGTATCAAAAAAGGAAAATATTTGTAGTCGCGATACCGGGAATGCAGAAGCATATGATACCAAGAAGCATATGATAAAGACACATCTCAATCAAGGAAGATATTTGAAGCCGCGATACTGAGAATAAAGAAGCATATGATACCAAAAAGCCTATGATACAGAGATGTATCAAAAAAGGAAAATATTTGTAGTCGCGATACCGAGAATACGGAAGCATATGATACCAAGAAGCATATGATACAGACACATATCAATCAAGGAAGATATTTGAAGTTACGATACTGAGAATAAAGAAGCATATGATACCAAAAAGACTATGATACAGAGATATATCAATAAAGGAAGATATTTGTAGTCGCGATACCGGGAATGCAGAAGCATATGATACCAAGAAGCATATGATAAAGACACATCTCAATCAAGGAAGATATTTGAAGTCGCGATACTGAGACAACAGAAGGAAGGAGGTGCATGTCAAAAAAATCGATTCCAACACAGCAATTCAAAATACTAGCTTTAGCAAAGGCCAAAAAAAGAAAGGCAAATAAAGCGCAAATTAGAAAAGCAAATGGGAAAATAGATAATATTTTACAAATATGTTTTTGCTTTTTCTGGTCGACAGATTCTATCAACAATTTGGGACGCAGGATTCTGGCCGTAAAGGAAGTACTATGTTCTGTGTCGCAGGTAGTACCCAAGAAAACGTACATTTAGTAGGAACGTAACAGAACATAAATCAAAGCATGCGCTCTTACAGCATGATTCTCTAATCAGCTAATTATTCTAATTTATGTAATGGTAAATTAATATGTGCATAAATCACAACATTGCAGGAAGATTTCAACTAAAAATTGCGCATAACGGCGGATTTCTACCCAGCCTGATGCCCACCAGCTCAAGTTGCATACATTCAGTGGGAGGGTTACTCAAGATTTGAAAAAATAAGCAAATACCTCATGTATTTCATAGTGTTACACATTTCTTCTACGCAGAGAAATTCTTCAAGACCAAAGAAAGTGCTACTGCATGCATTTTGGTAAATCTATAACAACAATTGTGCAGACGTTTAGGATCGGCATATGAACATGATATATAAAATAAATTTTAAGAATTCTTCGCTCTAAGCCTTGACGACTTGACCACTTCAAAATAAATTTCCTAACATTTTCTCTGTCTAACTTCACCACCCCCCCCCCCCCCCTCCCCCCTCCTTACCTTCAGAAAATATTAGCTAGGACGAAGCTTTTGACGCACATATCTAATTCTTTCTCAATAATTAATTGTCAAAAGATATAGCAAGATATATGTCCCTGTGTATAATATTTGATGCCATAATTATAAACACCATTTGAACCATTGTCAAATTTATCGTCTTGAAAAATAATAAGTAACACTTAGGGATGTACCGGATATCCGGTAGGCCGGATAATCCGGCGCCGGATCGTTGATTTTTTGAAAATCCGGGTCCGGCCGGATTTGTTTCCGAAATCCGGCCAGTTGCCGGATTTTCCAGAACTTTAATCATAACTAAGAAAATTTGGAAAACCAAGTCAGACTCCCTTCATACAGTGATTAAAAATGGATTTTCCAGAACTAAACAATATCGACGATAAAACAAGCGCCTTGAAAACAGATTTGAAATGAAAGTGCTCGTCATCACGAAACAGGAAGACTGGATGATATAATTCACAGATTTGGTCCAGGGTTGCCAGATCGGCTTTTTAGGCCAAATTTTTCATTTTTGGTTTTTAGGTTTAGATTGCCTGGAAAAATTGTTTTTTGCTTACTACTTGAATTTGACCTTGTTTGCCTTTTCAGCAGACGTCCAAAATTAATAAGTAATTACTACATTCATAGAATAATTAGTAGTTAACTACAAAGTGTTAACCAAATTTCAAATTTTATCACCTAACCTAAATATTATCTTGATATTAGCAAAGGGTTTTGGAAAAAAGTAAGATTCTTATCAAAGTTAAGAAATTATCTAACAGGCACAAGCGTAGAAATATAACCAGTGCCTGCTCGATGGATTCTTGAGAGTTTTTGATTTGGCCTTTTTATGAGCATTTTGGCTTAAATTGCTCACCAGTCTAGCCTTCGTTTGTAAATTCAATCTGGCAACCCTCAATAGGTCTCTTTGATCTTCTCGCTATACATTTTTTCGCAAAGTGGCTCAAAACTTTTTATTACTGAAAATTCTATAAATGGTCAGATTATCCGGTAGAATCCGGCCGGATATTCCACGAAGAAATCCGGTAAATCCGGTTCCGGCCGGATTCTGAAAATCCTGATCCGGTACACCCCTAGAACACTGAGAAAAGCTAAAATATGCTTCAGAAGTAGAAAGCATTGAAACATATAGTAAGAAATTTAGTTATCATGGAGTTTTACTTTGAAAGACAAGGGACCACATAAAATTGAGATTCTCACCATTTTCAAATATTCAACTTGGTACTTGGAGAGCTCAGGAGGAAAGCTTTTCATGAGTTCAAATAGTGACAAGTGTCTAAAAATAGGAAAATACAATCAAAGTCTTTATCAAGGGGTTGCAATCAAATAACACGCACAAGAAGCAAACGAAATCGTTTAATCAAACCAAATATAGGATACACCATCAAAAAGGGCATTGCCTGTGTTTTTGACAGTTTGGAAGGCGGAGCCGTGTGCCATTCTCACCATTACAATAGATTTCAACCATATATTGCATCATTGTCAAGTCTTTCGCCAATTTCAATTTAGCTGTTAATGCTATTAAGAAACATATGATTTTGTTAAAAAACTCGTTTTTTGTGAAACTTCTTGGGGGCCCTTAGACAGCGTTTACACGGGGCCAGCCATCTTGGGACATTACTTCGAGCGTGGGAATTTTGTTCATCAAATAGATTTTTATTCAACAGACTGCTTAGGCAGTTTAACAATAATTGCACAAAACATCAATTTTGATTACATTTACGTAATTTTGTTAAATGAATAAAATGGTAAGTAAAAACGAAGTAAACGAAAAGATAGCGCCCAGTGAGGGACTCGAACCCGCGACCCTCAGGTTAAAAGCCTGATGCTCTACCGACTGAGCTAACTGGGCTGCTGTATGAAGCGGTCGGAAAGATGATTATTCCCATCAAACCAGTGTCGCTCCTCCATGGTTCCAGACACGAGTGCGTTATCGTGTAATTTTATATGACAGTGAGGATAGAGTAGACGACACAATCTTTGATGTAATTGAATACTTAGATACTTATTTATCTATACATGTATACATAGTGGACAACATTTCATATGTCAAAACCATGTCTAATTTTATGGAAAATATGGATTTATACTCTTTTTTTATAAGAACCAGTAAATTTCGGTTCAGGCTGACTGTTCTTAATTTTTTCGAAAATCTGAGGCTGGATTGTTCTTAATTTGTTCTTAAATTAAGAGGGTGTAAGCAGTGCTTTTGCTAGCTTTTTCGATCTAATGAGGTGTTCAGGCCTTATTTGCCAACAAAGGGAGTGAGACAGCCTTAATTTGCTGACAAATTTGAATATTCACCGAAAAAGCACCCACACATCGCTAAAAATCCTCGATTTTGAGAAAAAACGTTGTTCAAAATTGCATTTTGCAGAAGCTCAGCCTCAGCTTGTTCTCACTTTGTTCTTAACTTTTGACCAGTTTTGAGGCTCGTGTTGATTGTTCTTATAAAAGATTGTTCTTATAAAAAAAAGAGTGTAGTTGTTGCCTGCAGTATGGTTACCTTGAGTACAAATTTATCTAGGATGTATGCGGTAAAGCAACATAATTAAACAACCAAAAATCGAAACTATTCTACTAACGAATATAAACATGAACCAGATAATTTTTTCCGAGGATTCATGTTCTTATTTTTTGGATAATTTGAGGATCAAGTACTCTTAATATTGTTTTTGTTTCAACAATGATTTCTCTACAACTACATCATTTAAACTTTTATAAGTCCAATAAATAATAGATTTTTTTAATGACATAATATAATAGTTCATTTCCTGATATACACTCCAGTTGGACATACACTCATTTTGTAAAAGAAATTTTTTTATAAGAACACGAACCTCAAAGTTGGTCAAAAGTTGAAAACAAATTAAGGACAAGTTGAGGCTGAGCCATGTAAAATGTGAATCTGAAAATGTCTCGAAACTCCCTAAAAAATTCATCTCAATAACGAAAAGTTTTATGCCATCAAGAGGTGTTTTTCCGTGAATTTTCAAACTTATCGGCAAATAAAGGATGTCTTATCGAATTTGCTAGCAAATGAGGCATGAAAAATCTTCTAGCGCACACTAGCTAGCGATTGCACTGCTCACCCCAAAATAATTTTAGAACAAATTAAGAGCAATCCAGCCTCGAATTTGCGAACAAATCGAAAACAGCCAGCCTTAAATCTAATTTACTGGTCCTTATAGAAGATATCATGATTTGTGACGGAGAGCCACAGCGATTCCAAATGAATCTACTGTTACTTGATAATGATAAAAAAGAGTGTATTCTAAAGTTGTTCCTTTTACTTGGTAAATGGAGCCTCAGCGTTCTTACAAAGTGTTTTCTTAGATAAAAAAAAGTTAACTGTACAATATTTTATTTTAGGTTATCTTATTATTATCTTATACAAGTAACCTCCACACTTACCCATCGCCGTCGATATCCAGTTTACGAAATGCCGCCTTCTTTTCTTCAAACAGCACTTTTTGGTATTTTTTCATCTTTTGAAGAGGAAACTAATGAAAAACGAAGGAAATTTCAGATTTTAATGCAGTCAACACTGAAGTGGAGTTTGGCTGCTAGGGAAAAAAGATTTTTACCATTTTTTCTGTTGATTTTCTACGAAATTTCGAATTTAAATGCTAATGAGATAACAGATCGTTGTGATAATGAACTAAACAATCAATATACCTCTTACATTACATGTAGGTATCAAGAAATGTTTTTTAATCACAATACTTTTGCTTCATCAACATGTTCCATGAACATCTACAATACCTGCCAAAAGTATTTGGAACAGCGAGCAATGGTCGCAGTATTTCTAAACTTGTTTCCCTAAACTATGACTAATCCTCTCCCCCTTCCAACTTCCCTGAAATAGGTGTTAAAAGTACAGGCTAGTATCATACAAGTCACAAGAAGAAACATACTTCCTAATTTTTCACGTCATGCTATTTAAACAAAACGTCCTGTCAGTGTCTGGTTTATAGACATCCAAGAATGATTAAGAAATTGTCAATCATTTTCTACGTAATGAAATTTAAAAAGCCCTATTATGGATACAGGCGTATGTTGGCAAGCAAAATATATCTTTGGATGGCAGGCAGACCTTTGCTAATACATTGACAAAATAGCAAATGATACTCCTTGGCTTTATGCTCCCACAACTAAAGCAGTTATTAAGCTGCTGTCATAATGAACAAAAGTCCTGTTGCAAATTATCTTTCTAGTAATAATGCTTTATCTATCAAACAGACACGAAAGTAAAACCTAAATAACTTTGATTATAAAGAAAAGAATGAAATTCTGAAGAAGTTCATTGAAGTTGACAGCAATCTATTAAGAGTTAATGAGTAGAAAGCGAACAGTCCTCTGTGTCTAGACACAAACATATTTTACTATAGATAATAGAATAAATCAGGAGATTAAGTTAATATACAAAATTGGAATAAATACAATCAATGGAAACAATTTCTTATCTAATTATTGATAAGTTTATTACTTATTTCTTACTTTTGTTTCATTAAAAGGTCGACAACTAATTTCATAGTCTCTCTATTTAAGGTGATCGTCCTCCGAGAAAAAAAGATCCCTATCAACACGTGTCTACAGAGATGGAGACTCAATTTTTTTTAATTATTCAGTTATAATTTTCGAGATTGTACTCGTGTTATCTGCCTAAACATCAGAGTCGAGGTTATAAAGAAAAAATCGCGCAATTTCTTCTGGCAATTTCCTCATTCAATGTATAAGAAACAGAAGATACATGAAACGACAAATTTGTCACTAAAGGCAAGTAAGATACCGATATATCACAAAAGATAACAAAAAAAATCATATTTAAAGGATTCCAAAGACAATCCAAAGACCAAACAAAAAGTTTAAGGTATCACATAAAATTTCAAGACGTTTTATTTTTAATCTCTTCGAATTAAAAATTCATTAGCAATATGAGAATCTTGGCGAAATTAAGGAGTGGCATCTTCAGATATACCAAGATGTTGATTCAATTTTTGATTTATTTGTATATACAAGAAATAATAAAAAACTGTTTTGAAAAAAGACAATATTTCAACACATATTTTCGTCTGACACTCTACAGAATATAAAATGTCTGAATAATGACCGAAAATAGCACGCTATGAAATATATGTACAAAGTTGTTGATCGAAATAGGCCAATAAGTATACTTTGGATACATTGCATTAAAGAATATTGCGACTTACTTCAAGTACTCTTGGGCTGCATACTCTCGCAGACTCGATTTCCATTGAAAAATCTTCCAACGGCGTTTTATCAATAGAAGGAAGAGACGAGATAGCAGACTTTGACAAGTGTTCTTCTGATTTCGTTTCCTCTTTCACGACTTCAGGTAGCTGCTACCAAGAAAAGAAACAGCAATAATCCTCTCATAAAAGAAAATAAATAGTGTTAGCAGATTTTATAAAAAAGAAACTTGACGTGCATAGATCATAGAGCGATAGATGTGCATAGAGCGAAAACTAATTTGACAACCATTTTAAAGTGGCTACACGTTTTTAGGACTGTAAAGCTGTGAACTGGTTTGGATTTTAAACTAATGTACAATACCTTGTTTATTCGCATAAACCCTGTTATTTTGCTTGGTTCAAAAACGAACAAATAGTATGAAATTGCTCCCCTAAACATGTCTCACTTGGAAGTTTTAAATAGACATTCACAGCTTAAATGAATTTGAGACGAAAATACTTCATGCTAGTCACTGTGCTTTGCTTACTCAAGTTCAGGAAAATATTGCTAAATTTTAAAAAAAGTTAGAAGGTCAATCTTGATGGCAATTGCTGCATTATGGTAGAGCAACGTTCCTGCATTTGATAGTAGATAGATTACGCAAGTTATACGATGTTTTGATACTCGTGAGAGATATACATAATCAATGTGTGAGGATGGCTCAGTAGATAACGTGGCGGACTACAGATCAAAGGGTCTATACTCGAGTCCATAACATGATCAAGCTTATACATAGTATGAAAAGACTCGAAAGCTCTCTGTTAATCGAAGCATGTGTTCACAAGGTGTGATAAATACGAGGAGAAAGACCAGCACGTCGAGTATCTCCACGATTGAGTAAGGCAGTCTGTTTCCAAGATTCATCTGAAAAGAGGGTTTTCCTCTGCTATTTCAGAGTCCGACATTAGTTCTTGTGGGTGAACATGACAAAAAATGCCTAATTTTTCTATCATCTAAACCGACTTAGATGCCAAAAAAAATTCACAACAGCTCGCTCAGGCAAAGTATACTATGGCGTTTCTTCATTCTGATCGGTTAATTGTGCATTAAACCAACAATGCATGAACATCGTGGTCATGATTCTGAGGACAGTTGGGGACAAACTGCCTTTAAAGTATAGTAAAAGGGTATTTTCTGGTTAAGAAAAGAAATGAGTGTCACAATTATTCATAAGCGGTTTCAATGTCGTTAGATATTATGACGGGCCTAAAACTTTAACTTTGGAACACAGGAAGTAGAAATTAAAATTCCAATGGTAGGACAGCTTTAAAGTCAAATCAAGGATATTAAATATTAAAAATTAAGCAAATTATAAACAAATGTAACAACAAACAAGTATGAAATTATGAATTACGAAAGGTGCAGTGTAATAGACATGTGACTTAATCAGGTGTCAGGGCAGTGATAGTGAGACCTGGGAGTGTGAGTGAGAGAGATTTTGTAGAGCAAGGGAACAATTGTATAACAGTGATAATAGATTACTGTTGTTGTGTTCCTTACCTGGTTATATCTAATAGTAGTTAGAAACTGTATAAAAAACAGTATAAAAGAAACGAAAGCAACTGTTTATGAACTGCAATCCTGGCCAAAGGTTTTTGAACTGGCTGGCAAATTTGAGTCTTTTTGAAAAAATACGCTCAACTAACCTTATGGCCAGGATTGTGGGTGTTTAAGCTGGTAAACGTGAAACCTTCCTGCGTTGAGATTGGATGAAAGTTTTGAAAAATCATGTTGATTATTTGTATGTAATATCATTAAATCAAAGTAAAATGATAAATAAAGATGACCAAAAGCTTTACCTCGTTATCATCGACTAACGTCATTTGATCGATCTTCTCACAATCAGCCATTGATTCAGTATCACATAAACTGGGAAGTTGCTCGCTTTTTATCGGTGTTTTAACTCTGTTTTGTTTGATTTTCTTCAAAGGAGGGGCATTTTTCCTTTTTGTAAACAATGCTGTTTTTTCTTGATTAGCGTTAACTTTCGAGTTAGTTTCTCTGAGACTAGTTCTTTTCTTTGCAACGGGTTTCCCACCACTGACAAGAAACTCTTTTGTCAAATTCTTGCTACCTTCTTTATCACTTGACCGTGTTATTAGTAAACTCTTTTTCTGGTGCCTGCTTTTCAAAGCATAACGAGCAGTTGTTTTCCCAGGATTTTTCGCGATTGCTATTGCTGGAAATTCTTCTGCTTTGACAGTATTAACTTTAACTTCTCTCAAATCCACATCCGTTCTCTGCTCTGTTTCACTGCAAGTTTTCACCTCTTCCACCCCTATATTTAACTTACAGGGTGAGCTGATCGTTGGCAGAGTTTTGTGCATTGCTTCTGATCTTGAAGATTTGTGACTTAAACAGCAACTATTGTTGATATCACTATTAGCTGCTGATTGTACGTTGACGTTTTCTAATGCCTGCACTGCTGTTGTGTCAATACTTGGAATTATTTCTGGGAATACAGCTTTCTTTTCCTGTGATTCGACTGTTGTTTTGGAAGAACCTCTCTTTCGGCGCTCTTTTCTTTGTGGTTTCTAAAACCATCATGAACAAAATTAACACCATGATAAAAGCTTGCAAGTAATTAATTACCGAAACAAACCAGGTTATTCACAGAAAGATGATACAAATTTCATTCCTGAATATTAAATTGTGCAGCATTTGACAAAATGATACCCATAAAAGAGAAAGAGATGCTATAAGGTGTCTGCTGGATATTATAATCTTGTGGAAATGTTGTGACAGCAATAGCGTTAAATGATAAGCCCTTTAAATCCGATGAAGCCCTGTATGCAGAGGACAAACAATAGCTAGCTCCTAACACATGGTTTAATTTGTGTTTTTTAAACTGAAATTCATTTACGTTGGGTTACTTCTAGTTGTTACTATCAATATTTATCCACAATCATGCACTTTCTTTTGTATATAAGATTATGTCCATATAAAACTACAGAACCTAAACATTTAATTTGGAAAAACAATAGCCTTTATAGGTACATGATTGCCTGCTCATGGATATACTAACAACTAAAATAAAATGATTCAGTGTTTGAGTAACTCAAATGTGCCTTAAAGCTAAGTTATTATATATCAATAACTTTGACATGAAAATGATAGGAAATAAAATAAATGTACAGCTACAAGACAAAGAGATTAAAAAATCAAAGAGCTAGGTATATAACATAATTCGAATGTCTAGAAGAGTTAAACATTTTTCTGGATGTTTTTTTATTTAATTAATATTTTCAACTCGGCATGTCCTTACCAAATCTGGTATTTCAATAATGTCAAGATCACCATCTGATCCATAATTGATATCAAGAAACAATGAAGGCTCTTTTGCAAGCTCTGTATGCTCCCTCTTGTCATTTGGATTCCAAAGCGAACTTGAGTTTGGACTTTTTTTAACTTTCTCTTCTAAAAATGTTGATGCTCTTTCTTCAACACAAAATTTGGGTCTTTCAGCAACACTGTGAAAACAGAGAATATTAAAGAAAGAATGCTGGCAACTATTTTAACTTAGCTAAGAGGAAAAGAGATCTTACAAAAGGCAGAGAAAAAAATTATCAAATAAAAATACTGCTAATGTTCTGACTTTAGTGTGAAAGCTTTGAATCTGATTGCCTATAACATAGAAAAGGACTAAACAGCTCTGACATTATTCCTTATTGAAACACTGTAGGCTTAATATTGTAATTTTCTTTATTGAAAAATACAGAAATTTTCAGAATTGTGATTTTATTTCATTATAATCATTAACAATCATTGTATTTTCAACATTTAAAACCTAATATTGTAGAGAAGAATAGCCATGCAAATGGCATGATCCATTTGTCATAGCTACTGTACTTTGAAATGAATACTTCTTGGAAATACGTTTAAAGCAGTAATGGCAATATACCTACAGTATAGTTTGCAATTTGCAAAGACTTAAAGTGACTTTTTGCATTATTGGTGAATATTGGTCAAAAACAATTTTTATGTTGACATTAAATGATGATATTCCAAATACCTAGGCAAACTGTGAGCTTCTTTTTCATCTTTTCTTGGAATCTAAACAAATGGGAATGGTACTGATGAAAATCATTGAATCTTGTAAGCACAATTTATCAAGTCCTTTTTTAGTAAAAAAATGAACGAAAATATTTGAATACAACTTGATTGATTAATAGTTGTAGATAATCAATTGAATAATTGGCATACAGGAACATACAATCCCTAAAAAACACAAGAATGTATAAAATATTACACTTCTTTTGTGTATAATTACATCTTTCAGTACTCAAATCTGAATAAAGATAATAAATAATAATATATTATTTTATTCAATGAGGTTAAATTGATCAGCAACAAACACTGCTTTACATGAAT